>JAGFNQ010002157.1:273152-442008 GCA_024364735.1 Boesenbergia rotunda | reverse complement strand
ACTCAATCAACCTCCAACACTCAAAATTCTCCTTTCACATTCTCAGTGCACTACACATCAACAATTTACAATATCTCTCAAAGTACATGTAGGGATTACAACATAACTCTTGAATTTCTCTAAACAAAGATATCAAATGAGTACACATCAAGAAAATATTCTTTTTTGTTCATCACTAATACAACTCGAATGCTTGAGGATTTTTTTTTCACATAAAGAGATTTTTTTTTTTTTCTTTTTTTTCACTTTTTTTCATCTTTATTATTATTTTTTTCTATCTCTCTTTCTTTTTTTCTTTTTTTTTCTTTCACATAGAGAGATTTTCTTTTCTTTTCTTTTTTTTTCACAAGCATTCATCCATATACACTTGTCTCCCCCCCCCCCCCCCACACTTAAAATTTGACCGTCTCGGGCAAGATAGTAAAGCATGATAACATCTAAAACTCACAATAATAGAGGCTGATAATAGAGAAATAAAAATGTAACTCATCATGCAATCACCTTATGCTCTCATCGCATGCTCCAAGGAAGAATAAAATAATAAAGATATGGCAGTGAAAATGTAATGACAATGAAAAGATCTGATAAAGTAGAGACAATGAAATATGAAAGCAATAGGTGAAATGCCAGTAGTGACAATAACAAAGGAGAGGAAAACTAAAAGTTCAACAAGAAAGATTGCCTCCATCATATTCATGTAAGCTTATGCTATTGTAATTTCAAAAAGAATCAAAGCAAGTTCTAGAGTGTCAAGTATCACAAATGCTATCACACATAAAGGGATTAAGGATAGGCATGACAATATCCTCACTAGTGAATAATAAAACTGTCATGCTTAATCTAACAAGATAGAGTATATCACCATAACAAATGACTAAATGCAATTAATATCCCCAAGCATACCAAGGAAACCAAAACTCAATAATCAGACATAACAATCTTTATGATTCTCAAAGCATAATAAAGGAACATGTAAGAAGATACAACTAGAAGTCAAACAAGATTTATTCAAAGCCAAACAAAATTCAGAATGAGCGAACAAACCGAGAATGCAAAGTATAAAAAGTAAGCAAACATCGAGTATAACATAAAGAAAAAAGAAAAGTAAAGTAAGGAACAAACTCCCCTTTATTCTGGTGGACGGAGCCTATCCAGAAGTAGCCTCCATCTTGGTAGTGGAGGAGTCTGGGTGGCTGAGAGAATTAGGACTCCCCCACACTTGAACTTCACAAAAAATGCTCTGGTGGCCTAAGTCGATTCAGGTTCAAAATCCACTGAAGGAATGGAGTTCTTCGAATTAAAGCAAAATCATCTCCTCCTTCTTTATGCCTTTCAGAAGTCCTTCCAGGAGGCTGAAGTCTGTTCAGTTGGAGCACCCACTCTTAAAGTCTTCTGGACCTGCAAAACAATGTAATACCTCTCTCAAGTGTGTAGGGTCAGAAAGAAATAAAATAATATCAGTCTCTGCATAAAGTGAATCCAAAACTGCATCATGTCTAATTAAATCAAATTCTGGTATCTCAATGAAATTTTCAAAATTATTTCCAACCAAATTTGCATCCAGATACTCATCACAAATAAAGAAATCAAGTTCTGGCTCATCAATAGAAGTTTCACAATTATTTTCAATCAAGGGTGTATCAAGCAATGTGTCAGAGCCAATGAAATCAATATCAGACATCTCCATAAGTTTCTCACATTCAACCTCAGCATAAGATATAGCAAGAGACTCATCAAAATAAATAACATCCATTTCAGGCACTTCTAAAAAGTTTTCACTATCCATATCCACAAAAGATGTATCTAAAGATTCATCATAACAAACAACATCAATTATGGGTGCCTCTAAAATTATTTCGCGATCCATATCAACAATAGATGTGTCAAGTAATGCATGATGACTAAGGAAATCAATATTTGGTACCTCTATTGGATTTTCACAAACAATCTCTACACAAGGTATATCAATAAACTCATCAGAATCAATAAAGTCAGCACTAGGTACCTCACTGCATTTTTCTGAAGAAAAAGGAGAAATACTTACCTGAGCGTGCTGGAGAATACCTGGAGGTTCTACAAGGGTAGATGTGTCCATGGCTTCCTCCTGGTCAAGTACATGCTCCTCTTCAGCCTCAGACTCTGGTGGACAATCAACTGGTGATCCTTGGGTGCTTGCTTCCACCATGCAAGTCCCTACACTTTCTGGTTCATTCTCTAAATCTTGTGGTGGTCCCTGGGGCTTAGTGCAATCCCCTACACCTATGGAATCATCTCCTCTGCATTCTTCTTCTGCAATATCTACAATAACATTATCAGAAAAATTAGGACCATCAATAATGCTATCATCAGAAAATAAAAGTCTAGAATGGTCCTGTGGAGCTTCAGTTTCTTCTTCTTGAGCTGAAAAATTTTGCAATGGATTTTGAATAGGAATCTTCGGAGGGATGCATGCTGTAGGTGCCCAGACTTTGATGAGTACGTCATCTTCTTCTTCTTCTATCAAATTTGCAAAATTACTTGAAGAAGGACTTAGCCATGCATTAGGGTCACCTTGAACTGATAAAAAACCAACTCCGGGGCTCTCATAATTAAAAGCAGCTCGAGAAGCTAATTGTTCTGATCTTTGGGCATTTATCTGATTCAGCTGATCAACCAATTTTCCCAAGTGTTCTTCGATGTCTTGTCGTCGTTGTTGTAAAATTTGCTCTTGTTGTAAAAAATTTTGCTGTTGTTGTAGGACTTGTTGCAACATCTCCATCATCCATTGTTGTTGAGCCTCATCCCAATCAGGATTCTCAAAACCTCCTTGGTTAGTGTGGAACCCCTGTTGGTCTTGAAATGGAAAATAGGGTTGCTGAAGTCCAGGAGTGTCTTGCTGAAAATTTTGTCCTTGAAACTGGAAATCTTGCTGAAAATGTTGATATTGTGGTTGAAAGGATGGTTGAACTTGCTGAGAATGGTAGCCCTGGAAATCTTGGATCTGAGGTTGAAATTGCGGTGGTGAACACTGAAATTGAGTGGGCTGGAAATTCTGGTTGCAAGGGTCAAATTGCTGTGGAAATTGTAATGGTTGCTGGAAAAAATGATTTGGTTGCTGAAAATTGGGCTGAAATTGCTGTAGTGGTTGATTGAAAGGTCGGTTCTGCTGAAATTGTGGGCACGGCTGCTGATAAGTGGATGAAAACATTTTTAACCTGCACCCCTGTCACAAAACAAACAAGAAAAATGGCAGCAACCGTATATAAAAGATAAAGCAATCAGAACAAAATCAAAAGATAGAATTATCAAGCACCACTACACTCCCCGGCAACGGCGCCAAATTTGATAACCGTTTTTTGTCGTGTTACGGTTTCAAATGCAATTTAAGTATCGAATTCCTCTAAACTAATGTAGCATAGAGTAACTCGAGTCGTCTCCCAACGAATGTAGTTGGTGCAAGATAAATCTCAGGATTAAATCTTATTGCTTTTGGGTTTTGGATATGAAATTGGGTTTTGGATTTGAACGATTATACTATGAAAAGAAATGACAAAGCAGGTATGAAATCTAGTTCTAATTAAAGGAAGACAGTGCAGGTTAGGAAATCTAATTTATCCTAACTACCATTGCAGAAAAGAAAAGGACAACTGAAAATTAAGCATTGACAAAACTGAACACAGAACATAAACCTACAGCATTAAAGAAATCTACTCTCCTAACTTAATTGCATTAAACTGAAGACAAGAAACCTAAAGCATGGGAAAGAGCAACACAAAATCTAAGTAAGCAACTAAGAAACATTACAATGGAAATTACTAGTTCTAAGCAACATTTGATCAAACACATGCAAGGCATACTAAAATTTGCTTCAAGAACGTGCCAATTGATACGGAAAAGTTCTATCCAATACAAATATCCAACAAACTATCAATCACAACCATTCAAATATAGTTAAAATCAATCAACAAGCAACAATTAAAGGAAAAACTTCTTGAAATTGGAACACAGAACTTCTGGAAATCAGATGGACTGCTGGAAATTGAATTTCTGCGGAGAATTGCTGTGAAAGGTGAAACACCGATCAGTTTGAAGGAAGAACTGCTGTGAAGCTGTAAGAAGCTGCTGGAATTGTGGAAGGAAATCTTGGCCTGCTGAAGAGAAACAAGAAGAAGAATAAGCTACGAAGAGAACTGCTAAAATTAAAATAATTGCTGTAAAGGAAATCAAATGAAGATTTGCAGTAAAGAATGGATCGCAGGCTGCGTTCAGAATGGAGATGACGGTGAGGAGATCAGCTAGGGTTCGGAACCCCCTAGCCCTAGCTGATGGTGGTGGTGATGAAAGTAGATGGTCGACTACGTTCGGCTAGAGCTCGGAACCCCCAAAGCCCTAGCTTGAGGTCGTCGGCTGTAGTGATGGAGAGGAAGTCGTCAGCTATGGTGGAAGGCGGATGAAGTCGCCTAGAGCTCGGAACCCCCAAAGCCCTAGCTTCGTCCGGTGGCGTGCGGTGAAGGAAGATGGATGGCGTCTCTCCGAACCCCGAAAGAGAACCTTTTCTCTCTTCGCTCCGAACCCCAAAAGAGAAGAGGTGGACGTGGATCGTTGAGACGAGAACCCCTCGTCTCGGTTGATCGGAGCTCCGGCCGGCTAGGGTTGGAACCCCTAACCCTAGCTTGCGGCAGCGATGAAGCGGTGGAGACGAAGAATCGCCGCGAGCCTTGCGTGTGGAGTCGATGAAGAACCTAGGTCGCGTGTTTCCCCTTTTCTTCCTCGCGAACCGGTCGAGTCGGATGTGTGTGAGCCAGAGGAAAGCGATCGGGCGCTCTTCCTCACTTGAGTTCGATCCAGGTTCAGCAATTGGCTCAGTCCAGCTTGGGTTCAGCAGCTGTGTTTGGGTTCAGCTCAGCAAATGGTTCAGCCAACCAGCTTCCGTGATTTGATTCAGCCCTGAGTTCGGCTCAGCTTGAGTTTAGCTCTGATCCAGCACTTGGGTTCAGTCAATTAGTTGAATTCCAGCCAGCAGTCGGGTTCAGTCAAAGTTCAGTCCGACAGTTGGTCAGTCAGCCAAGTCAGCTTAGAAGGAGATTAACAACGAACGGCTGAGATCGATTTGGCTTCATCCAACGGTTAGATCTCTTCCGATCTGAACCAAACTTCACAGATCTCAATCAATGGTCCTGATCTACCTCTTCCCAGCTCGGATTAACCAGATCAGTGGCGGATGGTCCAGATCTTCCCTTTTCTTGAACGGATGGTCTAGAACATCTTGAGCTCGATCCAACGGTCAGATCACTTCTGATTTGGCTGAAATTTTCAGATCGATGGCTCAGATCTAGCCGTTCTCTGGAATGGACGGCTCCTATTAATCCGATGCTTGATCCCTTTAATCTGGATCCAATCCTGACTCAAGTCTGACCCAATTTGATCTAGGTCCATGATCAATTTAAGCCTACAAAATGATATTCAAATTAGTGCCAAAAAAATATCCCAAATATATAAAGATTAGAATTAAATGCCAAAATGAAGGAAATACATGAAACCTAATAAAATTACAAACTTAAGCATATAAAATGTGGATCAAATATGGATTTAAGAGCCGAAAATAATCAACAAAATGATGGTTATCAGGGGGGCGCCCCCGTCAACCAGGGCGCCCCCAGGCCCTATATAAAGGGCCCTCGACCCCAGCTTCCGAACAATAACTCTCTAAACGCCTCAAAGCTCTTCTACTCTCGCGCCTTGCTCCGGAAAGCCTCCATCTTGAGCCGACGACGTCTCGCTGCCCCGACAAAGTCGATCTACTCCGGATGTCGGTAAAGAAGAGCAAATTTTTTATTATTGTTTACTGCACTTATCTTTGTAATCAATTGTGTAAACACTTTTGCGCCGTATATTAGAATTGCCCAAAGTAAACGGTCAACGACCGTGGGCCTTGGAGTAGGAGTCGAGCTAGGCTCCGAACCAAGTAAAAACGACCGTGTCTCTGCATGCTTGTGTTTATAATTTCCGCTGCGCACTTGCTCTTTTTAAATCCGAAAAATGATTTCCGATATTCACCCCCCCTCTATCGATTTTCTCGATCCAACAGTTACCTTTCTTTTCTCTCTTCCACCAAACCACTTCTTCTTCTCTTTTCCTTCCTCGCCCTTGCCGAAAACTCAAGGTGGGTTTTCCCTTGGAAAAACTTCACCTAAGGCTCCCTCTTGAAGAATCTAAGGCCCCTCTACAAGGATACAAGGGGCTAGGGAAGTTTAGAGACAAGGAGGTTCTTGTTATTTTTCTATTCAAAGGTTATAAGCAAGTTCAAGGAAGGTAAGACCCCTCTCACCTGTGGTGTAATGGTTTTCATGCTATGGTTATGATCTAAATTAGTTGCTTGTGATCTAAGTGGAAGAACCCATGAAGGAGGGTTCTAGGGTTTCGGCCACTCCATGTTCCAAGGCTAAACTTGGTTTTAAACTCTCAAATGATAGCTCTTATGTATTCATGTGATGTAAATGATGTTAATGGAGATGTGTAGGAATTTTTGCATGCTAATGAAACCCTATAGGTTTCGGCCAAGGACCCCAACCAAAGGTTGGAACTTGATCAAACCAATACAACATGCTCAAATTGTTTCCCTATGACATGATGGATAGTAGATGGTTTTTATAAATATTTTTCCATGGACCTAGGGCCCCTTACATGTTTCAGCTAAGGACTAACCTAGGGCTAGGGCACTAGGGTTAGCTCCAACTATGGATCAAAAGTTGTTCCATGGCATGTTATGGAAGTATGAGATGAAATTGGGGACCTATGTGAATTTTTCCATGGGCTTAGGGTTCCCTAGGGTTTCGGCCAAGGTCTTACCCTAGGGCATGGATTGGGTTAAGGTTACAAGGATGCATGATTATAGGGTACCATAATGTATGTATATGCTTAGGTATGATGGAAGAATGTTTACGCCAACCAAAACCCTAACATAGGGGTAATGACTTGTATGTTAGGTCAATGCTTATGATGATTCACAAATGTATGATGTATGAAAAGATCCAAGTATATTTTTCTATGTGCCATGACCATGTATGTTTTATGAATTAAGGTGCTAATTATGTAAGTATGCCATGACCTAGAAATGATATGTAGATATGCCATGACCTATGAATGATATGTAGGTATGCCATAATTTTATGAATGATATGTATGCATGTCATGTTATGAATAAATGATGATGAATTTTCATGCCTTTAAGTTACCATAATGTTACGTATGAATGAGGAAAATGTTAAGTATGAGTAACGGCACGGTACGACGGTACGACGGTCGTAAGGGCCGGTAAATGGGCCGGGTCATTATATCAGGAAAATGAATGAGAAGCATGTAAAGTATTTTATTTTATGAATGAGCTTGTACCAGACCTAAGTAAGGTCCACCGTTCTGGACTACCGATGAAGCTGTCCACGGTTCTGGGACTACCGATGAAGCTGTCCGAACGGTTCGGGGACTACCGATGAAGCTGTGCTTACCCTAGTAGGTCGAGATTAGCTACCTCGTATTTACTTAGGGATGCGTGCATATGATGAATGAATGTGGTACAAGCCGGGGACCCCAATGATGTTATGATTATGTTTAAGTATTTAAAAGCATGATTTTTAAGCTAAGCATCCTTATGATATATATATGCATTTACCGCATGCATTCATTCATGTTATGCATTATGTTTATGCAAAGAATGTTTATGGAAAATGATTTATTGATGTTCATGTTAAATAATGATGCCATGATTTATTGATGTTTATGTTAATTATGATGCTATGATTTTATTTATGTTCATGTTAAAAGATGATGCCATGATTTATTGATGTTTATGTTAATTATGATGCTATGGTTTTATTTATGTTCATGTTAAATGATGATGCCATGATTTATTAATGTTTATGTTAATTATGATGCTATGGTTTTATTTATGTTCATGTTAGATGATGATGCCATGATTTATTGATGTTTATGTTAATTATGATGCTATGATTTTATTTATGTTCATGTTAAATGATGATGTCATGATTTATTGATGTTTATGTTAATTATGATGCTATGGTTTTATTTATGTTCATGTTAGATGATGATGCCATGATTTATTGATGTTTATGTTAATTATGATGCTATGATTTTATTTATGTTCATGTTAGATGATGATGCCATGATTTATTGATGTTTATGTTAATTATGATGCTATGATTTTATTTATGTTCATGTTAGATGATGATGCCATGATTTATTGATGTTATGTTAATTATAATGCCCCGATTTTATTTATGTTCATGATAAGTTATGATGCCATGATTTTAATTATGTTTATGATATGAAGTATGCTAGTAGTATGCGATGATATGTAGGATCGAAGTATTATGGTAATGTTTATGAGACGTATGGATTTTGTGAGTAGGAAAAGGGTCTTACTAAGCCAAGTGCTTATAGTCTTCTTTTCTTATGTCGCAGATCAAGCAAGAGATTTCTAAAGGAAGCCACGGAAGAGGCAAGGATATGTGTGTGTGGTAGTGACATGGCCAAGAATTTCTCTCAAGTTACTTACTGCATGTTTTGTGATCTGACAATGTCAACTTGGTTTTATGCTCAACTTATGATAGCTATGCATGTTTTGCCCAACCTGTAACGCCTGCCTTTTTCGGTCCATCTAGAAGGCGGCGTTACGCTGATCATACATGTACATAGACTAACATCTTAATGCAGCGGAAATACATTTCATTTTTTTTCTCTACACATGCTTTTAACCATGCAACCATTTCTCTTAAGCATAGCTATTATAAGTTGAGCATAAAACCAAGTTGACATTGTCAGATCACAAAATATGCAGTAAGTAACTTGAGAGAAATTCTTGGCCATGTCACTACCACACACACATATCCTTGCCTCTTTCGCGGCATCCTTTAGAAATCTCTTGCTTGATCTGCGGCATAAGAAAAGAAGACTATAAGCACTTGGCTTAGTTAGACCCTTTTCCTACTCACAAAATCCATACGTCTCATAAACTTGACCATAATACTTCGATTCTACATATCATCGCATACTACTAGCATACTTTGTTGGATTGAAAGAACCGATAGAGGGGGGGGTGAATATTTGAAAACGTTTGGAGTTTATAAAAGAGAAAATGCAGTGGAAGATAAAAAGACACGCACGCTAACACAATTGATTTTTACTTGGTTCGGAGCCTAAGTCGACTCCTACTCCAAGGCCCACGGTCGTTGACCGTTTACTTTGGGTAATTCTATATCAGGCACAAAAAATAGTTTACAATTGATGTTTGTAAATACAGCACAGTAAACTTAACAATTGAAAATATCTCTTCTTTTACCGACGTCTGAGGTAGGTTGACTTTTTCGGAGAAGCGGAACGTCGTCGGCTCGAGTTAGGAAGTTTCCGGGACGAAGCGCGAGAGCAGAAGAGCGTAGAAGGGTTGTATCAAAGTTGTGTTGGAAGCTGGTGGTCGAGACCCCTTTATATAGGGCCTGGGGGCGCCCTAGTCGACGGGGGCGCCCCCCCACGTGGCAGCAGATCCAGCATTCGCGCAGTCAAGGCTTTATCCCTCTATCTTCGGGATGAAGCTTTGACGGGGGCGCCCAGGACGCTGGGGGCGCCCGGGATGACTCAGTCAACCCTTATCCGCAGCCCTGGCCTCTCCTCGGTAAAGGCCCCTGGGGGCGCCCTGGTCAGTGGGGGCGCCCTGGCTGTGGGGGCGCCCGGGACATCGAGGGCGCCCGGGACACTTCGGGCGCCCTGCTCAGCTTCTGCCTCACTCCTCTGAGGCTCTCTGAGTTGTAGACACTCAGTCCTTCGGTCCTGCAACCAGGGTTAGTCCAAAACAAAGAAAAATAGTCAAGTGTTAGTCCAATACAGCCTGAGCCGTCTTGGTTCTGACTTTGGTCTC
This sequence comes from Boesenbergia rotunda, assembly GCA_024364735.1. NCBI lineage: Eukaryota > Viridiplantae > Streptophyta > Magnoliopsida > Zingiberales > Zingiberaceae > Boesenbergia > Boesenbergia rotunda. The sequence goes on along the minus strand of JAGFNQ010002157.1, from coordinate 432,101 downwards.
CAAAATGGAGCCCTAGGTCGAACCGACGCCTAGTGTTCCCTGAAGGGGAACTTGTCCTCACCTACTCCTCTCGGGAGAGTTTACCTGGTGCCAACCGGCTCCTCCAGTTGGACTTTTGCCCAGCAGCCCTTCGCCAGGTCTTAAGTACCAAGCTGCCCTTCGCTTGGTGCCTAGCAACCCTTCGGTAGATCTTTTCTTCTGGCAGCCCTTCGCCAGAGCCTAGCAGCCCTTCGCTAGGACTTTTCCTTCTGGCAGCCCTTCGCCAGAGCCTAGCAGCCCTTCGCTAGGACTTTTCCTTTCTGGCATCCCTTTGCCAGAGCCTAGCAGTCCTTCGCTAGGGCTTTTCCTGTACACTCAAGTAAGGTTGTTAGATAACAAAACATCTTAACTTTTGAACCCTTTTGCCAATATCAAAACACAGGTTTGACTTGGGTGCAACCTGCACCAACAATCTCCCCCTTTTTGATATATGGCAACCTAGTTCAAAAAGATAAGTTAAAGTAGCATGAATGAAATCCTAAGTTAGATTCCCTCCCCCTGGAAGAAATCTCCCCCTAGGTTTTTCAAAAATACGTGGTGTGGTTTTCAATACATAGAAAATTTTCAAGTTTGATAAGAAGTTTAAGCTTGGAAAAATTTTCAAGTATAAACACAGTTTTCTGTTAAAAAAAATTTTCAGACCAAAATTTTTTTTTAAGCTTTAGGAAAAGTTTTCATACTTAGAAAGTTTTAAGCATAGAAAAATTTTCCTACTTAGAATGTTTTCATACTTAGAGAATTTTAAGCTTAGAAAAGTTTTCATACTTAGAAAGTTTTCATACTTAGAAAAGTTTTTATACTTAGAAAATTTTTTATACTTAGAAAATTTTAAGCTTTAGGAATAATTCTTTCAGACTTAGAAAATTTTAAGCTCTAGGGATTTTCTAAGTGTTTTGCAAAAGATTTTCAAAAAAATGAAGAGTTTTTTGAAAACTTTTTGGAGCAAGTCAGTAAGTACTTTCACAGATTTTGAAATCAAAGCATTTAGGTACTCAAACAAAAGTAAGTATTTGAAAATTGATTTTTCAATAGTTTTGAAAGTAAGCAGTTAATATTTTTTGACGAAAAGAAATAGGGGAAAATTTTGAAAAATGATTTGAAAATTTTGAATTCCCTCTTTTCTTTTCCATCTCTCCCCCTTTGACATATATAAAAAAAACAACTATATAATTTGCAAAAAAAAAGGAGTAAATTGCAAAAAAAACATTTGCTGTACTGAATCAATTCAGGACTTAAGTATGGTTAAATCAACTTTAATCTTTAGGGACCTGTCTAACCCAATTAGCTACTTACCAACTGTTATAGACAGTGGCTTTCGCTAGGGTTAGTCAAGTTAAGTGAACTGTTCAAGTTAGATTGTCTAAACTTGACACTTAACCTGATTGCTGTTCAGATTGTATTTAGTGCCCCAATTTCTGCAGATGCATTGACTTAAAGCATCTTGAATTAAGGCAAAGACCTAAGCATCTCAACCCTTTCTAGGTTATCAATCAGAAGTACCCTAAGGTGCTTGTGAGATGCTGGCTTCTAAATCTATAGGTGCATGCAGTTCTAGGGTTAGGGCCTAGGCTAAGTCCATTTTCAAGAAAAACCCTAGTTTTGAAGGGGATAGTTTTGAAATAAAACTAAGTCAAAAGTTTGAAATTTTTTTTTAATAATAAGAACATTTAAAAGCATTTTCAATCAAAGCAGAAAAGCGAAAGAAAAAACATGATTCTACTCTACTAAGCACAATCCTAACTTAAGCAAGTAAGTCAAAATAAGCAAGCCAACATAGGATAAACATAAGTCAAAATAAGTCAGGTACAGGTCAAACACAAGTCAACCCTACGCAGTAGGGACAGTCAAATAGTCACAAGTACAATGCAGATCAAATCTAGGAGGAGGGGCCAGGATGATCAGAGGAGCCTGGCTGCCAGGATCTGAACATCGCCATCATCTCGTGATACTGGGCGTCTCTGACCTCCCTCTCAGCACTAAGTGAACTCATGTAATCAGTGTAGTTGTAACGCCCGCTTTTTTTTTCTACCCATAAAGCGGCGCTACGTTACCATACTTAGGGCATGTAGACATCCTAATGCAGCGGAAACCTTTAACTTACACCTACATGCACTTACTACCATTCCTAATATCATAACATGGAAACTTGGCATCATTTCTTTATACTTAGCATCATATCATGTCATACTTAGCATCATGTCATATTTAGCATCATGTCATACTTAGCATCATGTCATAGAGTCACATTCAAACACATAATAGTAAAGGTAGAGTTCTATTATACGACGAGCAACCATGTCGTATCATGGCCAAGTCACTATCACACACATGCTGGGTAGCCCTCCTGCTGCTTCCTTATTATCCCCTTGCATGATCTGCGGTATAAGGAAATAAGACTATAAGCACACAGGCTTAGTAAGACTCTTTCCTACTCACTAAAACCATTCATCATTTCATCATGAGCACATAAATCATTAACATACTTAGTGCTTTACTTAAAACATAAGCCTTTCCATCATCATACATTCATCATGACATGAACATCACTTAATCTCATTCGTAGTATGGCATAGACATAACCATAAAGCATTCATAGCATGACATAATCTTTGGCATAGACGTAAACATCGTAAACATTCATAGCATGACATAATACTTGGCATAGACATAAACATAATAAACATTCATAGCATGACATAACAGATTGGCATGGACATAACTAAAATCATGGCATCCTAACTAAGCATAAACATAATTAGATCATGGCATCCTAACTAAGCACAAGCATAATTAAATCATGGCATCCTAACTAAGCATAAGCATAATTAAATCATGACATCCTAAACTAAGCATAAATATAATTAAATCATGGCATTCTATCAAAGCGTAAACATAAATACAATCATAACATTCTAACTTAGCATAAACATAAATATAATCATGGCATTTTAACTTAGCATAACATAAATAAAATCATGGCATTTTAACTTAGCATAAACATAAATAAAAATCATGGCATTTTAACTTAGCATAAACATAAATAAAATCATGGCATTTTAACTTAGCATAAACATACATAAAATCATGGCATAAACATACCTTATAGACATTACTTTGCATGATCTTCTTATCATAAATATAATGCATAACATGAATGGATGCATGTGGCAATTGCATATATATATAAGGATGCTTAATCTTTAAAACATACTTTTGAATACTTTAACATAATCATCATATCATTGGGCCCTGGCTTGTACCACATTCATTCATCATATGCGCGCATCCCTAAGTAAATACGAGGTAGCAAATCTCGACCTACTAGGGCAAGGATAGCTTCATTGGTAGTCCCGAACCGTAAGGACAGCATTACCGGTAGTCCCAGAACCGTGGACAGCATCATCGGTAGTCCAAAACCGTGGACCTTACTTAGGTCCGGTACAAGCCCATAAAATAACATAAAATGCTTTCACATGCTTTCTTATTCATCATCATTCATAGAATATTCATTCATTCATCATACTTAACATCATCATCATTCATCATACTTAACATCATCATTATGCCTTGAAGGCATCATCATTCATAGCATATTCATTCATTCATCATACTTAAACTTCATTCATCATTTTCCTTTCTAGACATGGCATATATACACATCATTCATAAAGCATGGCATACATACAATTCATTCATAAACATGGCATACCTACATATCATTCATACATCATGGCATTCATACATGTCATTCATAAACATGGCACATGTCTAAACATTTCATAACTTAGCATATCTTTCATGGCATATAACCACTGGTTTGGTTAACATAAAAATTCTTCCATCTTACCTAAACATACCTCTTAGTAACATATACACAACCATCTTGGTAGGTTTAACCCAACCCTAACCCTAGGTTGGGTCCTTGGCCGAAAGTCCCTAAAGGACCCTAGGTCCATAAACTTTCACATAACTTCCCAATCAACATCTCGTACACATATACTAGGCCATAGGAACCCCTTTGGTTCCATACTTAAGGCTAACCCTAATCCTTTAGCCCTAAACTTATTCTTGGTCGAAACTTCAAGGCTATGGGGCATGGAGAAATTCCATAAAAACCCCAAAACAATTGCTTAAACACCAACCATATCTTACCATAGGGCCATTGGGGCCCTTACTTGAATTAAATCCTAACTTCCTACCCCATTAGGGTTCTTGGCCGAAACCTACAGAGGTACTAGTCCATGTGAAACATTCACATAATCACCCTCCATATCCCTTATATCACTATAAACATCAACCATATTCTTAAGGCTTGAAACCCAACCCTACACATGGGTTTTGACATGTTGGCCGAAACCCTAGGATACTCTAGGGTACCCCAAAAATTCCCAAAAATTTCATTTAGTCTCTAACATCATGGGAGAACATTAAACAACATTATGAAGATTTTTGGCATAATTATAGACCCTCAAATCATGGTGGCCAAAACCCTAGCTTGAAACCCAACCCTACACATGGGTTGGTCATGTTGACCGAAACTCTAGGGCACTCTAGGGTACCCCAAAAATTCCCAAAAATTACATTTAGTCTCTAAACATAATTGGGGAACATTAAACAACATTATACAGATTTTTGGAATAATTATAGACCCTCAAATCATGGTGGCCGAAACCTATAAACCGAGGCTCTTGGTTTTCATATTGGCTGAAACCCTAGGGTACTCTAGGGTACCCCAAAAATTCCCAAAAATTATATTTGGTCTCTAAACATCATGGGGGAACATTAAAAAACATTATACATATTTTTGACATAATTATAGGCACCCAAAACATGGTGGCCGAAACCCTATAAACTAGGGTTCTTGGTTTTCCTCCCTTTTAACTTCAAATCCCAAAACTACTCATTATATCATGCTTAAAAATCATGAAAATCATAAGGAACTATTATACCACAGGTGAGGGAGTCTTACCTTGGGATTCCTTAATTTTTAGACCTTAGAAGAGAAGAAACTTGTGGAGTTCTTGCCCCTTGACCCTTCCTTGCCCTTGTTGGTTTAGCCCTTGGAGATGAGACCTTGGTGGAAGCTTTTCCAACGGAGGACTCTCCCTCTTGGTTTCGGCAAGAATGAAGAAAGAAGGGGGGAGAAGGTTACTTGGTGGAAGAAGAAAAGAAACCCCCCAAACCCTCTCTTTATAGGCCCTTTAAGGAGGTAATTGAAGAGCCTCTCCATGACTCTTCATCTTCTTCTAAGCCTTAGCATATCTCCACTTCATTTTCCAATAGAAATTCCTTGCTAGATGAGTTGGTTAAAGCATGCATGGTTGTAGTAGAGGTCCAAGGTTCAATCCTTGGCTCATGCACCTTTATTTTTATTTTATTTTTGTTTCCTTTATTTTATTCTTTTTATTCTTTCCTAAATTCCGAAAATCCCCCTAAAATCACCCATAATTAGGCTAATATTCCTAAATAATATTCTTTTATATTTATATTAATTTTACCTAATTAATACCCATTTTTAGAGCCCATTTAGAGCTCATTAGCACCTAATTTCTCCATTAAAATAGGAAAATTAGGCTAAGATCTATCCATAATTATGCTAATTTGTTTTAATTAAATCTTATTCATATTTATACAAATTTCTACCTAAAATCCACCTATAATCATGGTGTTAAAGAGCCCACATAAGGCCCATTAGTACTTAGTTTTCTCAATTTAAATGAGAAAACTTGGATTTTCTAGGCCAAAGTTGGTATTATTACCTCTAGGTCCTTCGAAAAATTATCTAGACATGCTCAATATTTTAGAAAATATTAAGAGAATTTTTCAGGTCGTTACAGTAGTAGCCTAGGTTCGCTTCCATCTCCTCAACGTGGTTAGCCTCCACTTCCTCTCGGAGGCTCTGGACTTGTGTCTCGAGGCGGGACACTCGCTCGTAAAGTGTCGGAGGAGAGGGCTGAGCTAACTCGGCTGCTAGATCGGCAACGTCGACCTCAACCTCCTCGTCGGCGATGTCCTGCTGTCCGGTTGGCCGACGTCTCCAAGTCAGAACCCCGATGCCCGAGACGTCTATACCGGCTAAGGAAAAATTCCTAAATCCTATTTCGTCATAGTCGGCCATCGTGGAAATTGTAGGACCGGTGCCGTCGAGAGAGGGGGGGGGTGAATATCGACCATCAAAAGTCGTTCAGAAATCTTCGTAAAACTTTTGTTCAGGACTTAGAATATTAGTAGCGCAGCGGAAAATAAATAGAACAAAAGAAAACAAAACAAGGGACACAGCAGGTTTATTTACTAGGTTCCCAACCCCCCAGGGTCAGTACGTCCAAGGCCTATGTACTCAGCGTTGAGTCCACTAATAGTCTCCTTTTCGGAATTTCTGGAGGCAGAGAAACCCGTTACAGTGTAGAAGTTACAAAGACAAATATTGACAAATGAGTACAGTAACTTAAAAGGCAAACCGAACACAAACAGTGAAGCTCGGCCGATCTGGACCTCCGAAGTGCCGCGCACTTCCTCCTGGAGCCTCCCGGTCGCAGAGCCTCGTCTTTAGCGTGTTGTCGTCGGTCGGAATGAATAGAATCGCAGTTAGGAAGTGTGTTTGAAGCAGAGGGGTCGAAGCCCCTTTTATAGCACTCCTGGGGGCGCCCTGGTCGCTGGGGGCGCCCCGAAAAACCCGGTCAACTCTTATCCTCGCGTCCACCTCGCTGGAGTTCATAAGATCGTTGAGCGGGGCGCCCTGGGCATCCCGAGTGCCCCCATACGGGCTTTTCTGTGTTTCGTACTCGAAACAGCACAAACAGGTTCAAACCAGGGCGCCCTGGTCCTTCCGGGCGCCCTCAAGGACACCTGTTCTGCACACACACACGAAGGCTTATTCTGCTTACTGGCTGGGGGCGCCCTGGCTGGATGGGGGCGCCCCCCTGTGGGGGCGCCCTGGCTGCTGGGGGCGCCCCTAACACTGGGGGCCCCCTGGCAGCCCATTTTCAGCCCCTTCTTTTTGCTGCTTTGTCTTCTCCTTTTGGTACCTGCAAGATACACATATACAAAGCAAATATACATGGAATTTTGGTGTTAAAGACTTGGGTCAGACTTCGGATTGGCACGCAATCCTAGGTCGAACCGACGCAAACTCCTACCCCCGAGAAAGCGCCTTTCACCTACTCCTTTCAGGAGACGGTTGCCACCCGGTCCTTCGGGTGGACTTTTGCCTAGCCGCCCTTCGCTAGATCTTGGATACCAAGCATCCCTTCGCTTGGTGCCTAGCAGCCCTTCGCTAGGTCTTGTTTCCCTGACAGCCCTTCGTCAGGTGCCTAGCAGCCCTTCGCTAGGACTTGTTCCCCTGACAACCCTTCGTCAGGTGCCTAGCAGCCCTTCGCTAGGACTTGTTTTCCTGACATCCCTTCGTCAGGTGCCTAGCAGCCCTTCGCTAGGTCTTTTCTTCCTGGTAGCCCTTCGCCTGAGCCTAGCAGCCCTTCGCTAGGTCTTTTTCGTTCTGGCAGCCCTTCTCCAGAGCCTAGCGTCCCTTCGCTAGGTCTTATTCCATGCCTAGCTTAACTAGGACTTTCCTCCAGCTTAGGTTACTTCTCCTTCGCTCCCCTTTGTCTGTTCACTGTATCACTAACTTAAGTGTATTGTCAAACATTAAAACACATAAAGGAGAACATCATTGATGCAACTTGCACCAACAATCTCTCCCTTTTTGATGTTTGACAATAACTTAAGTTAGATTGGTTTAAGGGGCTAAATTGCTATCCTTGGGATAGAAAAAATAGAAAGTAGAGGTTTTGGGAGAGTAAAAAATATTCTAACTGAAAAAATTTCTAACTTAAGCACACCTCTCCCCCTTTGTCATGCATCAAAAAGATAAAAACTTGCATCAACAATGAAAAAAAAACTTTGTTTTTTGTTTTGAAAACACTTAGTGCAATTTTGTTTAAAAATATGCATAAATTTGAAAAATGCTCTAGGTTAAAGGTATAAGTACTTTTAAAAGAATATAATTTACTTGACTAGGTTTCTTTTCCAGTTTGACACTATCCTAGGAAATCCTGTTAACTACAGGGACATTTTCCTAAGTATCTTGGAAAATTATCAAACTCAAGTAAATATTGTTATAACTTTTTTTTTGGAGAAATAATAGTGTTTAACACAATATGTGCTGATGCAATTTGAAAAATGTGTGAATTTTTGAAAATTTAATATTTTACTTAACTTGGTTTCTTTTCCAGTCTGACACTATCCTAGGAAATCTTGTTGACCACAAGGACATTTCCTAAGTGTCCTGGGAATTTTCCAACCTAAGTAAATATTATTTCAAAATAATTTCATAAGTCACACAAGTTTTAACAAATGGTATTTTGAAAAACTTAGATTTTTAGTATTTTAAAAGCATGTAATTGAATAACTCTTTTAATTTGACCTCCCCCTAAACTTGACTCAGTCCTGGGAAGCTTGTTGACCACAAGTACTCTTCCTTTGAGTCTTAAGGTTTGATTCAAATCAAGGAATTTTCTAATAATTAAAAAAATTTAAACCTTGTAAAACGAGTTTGACTCAGACTCCCCCTAAATCTGACACATCCTAGGAGTCCTTTTAGATTATGAAGTGGACCTTCCTCTATGTCTTTAGGGTTTATCAGAATCAAAAGAATAGGTAATCATTATGAACATATGATTCTTACAATAGGTAAAATCTTTTTCGAAAAGACACAAGTGATAACGATTAATGCATAATTTTCGAAAAGATATTTTCAAATAATAGTAAGGTTTTTAAAATGCAGTTTGAAAAATATGAAAAACACTCCCCCTGCATCAATACCATTTGACTCTATCTAAGTGCCCTAAGGAACTTTAGTGTTATCCTAAAAGGCTTGTGTCTAATTGCGTGAGTCAAACAAATTTTTGAAAATGATGTACCTTTTGAAAAGTGTATAATATATATAATCAATCAGACAAGCATGAATTCCATAAAAACATTATTATGTTAAAGCTCTATTTTGAAAAATATATTTTTAGGAAAATATTCTAACAATTTTGAAAAAATTTTCAATTCATTAGTCCTTAACATCTCACCCATTTTAGATATATCAATACAACAAGCATGATTGCCTTATAGATGTATTGTGAGATTCTTGAATCATTTTTCATAAATTATTAAATCTAAGATTTAATTGAAATTTGTGTTAGATTCGAATTTGACAAAAGATAGTTTGAATTTGAATTTTAGAAGTTAGCTTCCAGGTCTTGGCGAGGCACTAGGCCTTCTTTGACCGTAGTCTTATGGGATCATCCACCCTTTCCTTGACAAAGCCTTTTAATGAAATTTCATTTTCAAATTAAATTAGGTCATTTTCTGGTCTAACTAGCTTGGGTCTTGGATCGGTAGCTTCGGCTGGTTTCACAAGTCTAAAGAGACCAAGTAGACTTGATCTTATTAGAGTTGGTTTTCCCAACGTACTATCATCTCACCTCCTCCCAATACTATGTTGTCAAATTTCAATTATCATTTTCTTATGACCTTTCTAAATTATGCATAAAATTTAAATATGAATGACATGCCATATATTTTAAAAGAAATAGCAAATGCATGGCATGACAATTATGCATGAGTCAAACAAGTCAAAGCATGTTATTTCTGTTTCTAAAAATGTATCAAATTCTCGATTTGGTACATATCGTGTAAACCTGCGTATATGTCAACCCACTATGATATATTTGATTTTATTGAATTAATTATTGCGGTTTGGGTAAGGTTTTAGTTTAGTTCAGGTTTAAGTTTATTTAAGATTTTAATTGGATTTAAATTAAATTAATTTGAATTAATTAATGTTGAAATTGGTTTGAATCGATTTAAGTTTGAATTAATTAAAGTTTAATAAGAATTAGTTTAAGTGTGAATTAACTAAGATTATTTTGAATTTAATTTATTTGAATTTAATATGAATTTAATTGAATTAATTTGAATTTAATTGAATTAATTTGGATTTAATTGAATTAATTAAGATTTAATTGAATTAATTAGAATTTAATTGTATTAAAGTGAATTAATTTGAATTTAATTGAATTAAAGAGAATTAATTTGAATTTAATTGAATTAAAGAGAATTAATTTGAATTTAATTGAATTAAAGTGAATTAATTTGAATTTAATTGATTTAAAGTGCTTTAATTTAAATTTAATTAAATTAAAGTGAATTAATTTGAATTTAATTGATTTAAAGTGAATTAATTTGAATTTAATTGAATTAAAGTGAATTAATTTGAATTTAATTGAATTAAAGTGAATTAATTTGAGTTTAATTGAATTAAAGTGAATTAATTTGAGTTTAATTGAATTAAAGTGAATTAATTTGAATTTAATTGAATTAAAGTGAATTAATTTGAATTTAATTGAATTAAAGTGAATTAATTTGAATTTAATTGAATTAAAGTGAATTAATTTGAATTTAATTGAATTAAAGTGAATTAATTTAAATTTAATTGAATTAAAGTGAATTAATTTGAATTTAATTGAATTAAAGTGAATTAATTTGAATTTAATTGATTTAAAGTGAATTAATTTGAATTTAATTGAATTAATTAAGATTTAATTGAATTAATTAGAATTTAAATGAATTAATTAGATTAATTAAAGTTTAATTGAATTAATTAGATTAATTAAAGTTTAATTGGATTAATTAAAGTTTAATTAATTAAAGTTTAATTGAAGTAATTAGATTAATTAAAATTTAATTGAATTAATTAGATTAATTAAAGTTTAATTGAAGTAATTAGCTTAATTAAAGTTTAATTGGATTAATTAGATTAATTGAAGTTTAATTGAAGTAATTAGCTTAATTAAAGTTTAATTGGATTAATTAGATTAATTAAAGTTTAATTGGATTAATTTGATCAATTAATGTTTAATTGAATTAATTAGATTAATTAAAGTTTAATTGGATTAATTTGATTAATTAAAGTTTAATTGAATTAATTTGATTAATTAAAGTTTAATTAAATTAATTTGATTAATTAATGTTTAATTGAATTAATTAGATTAATTAAGATTTAATTGAATTAATTAGATTAATTAAGATTTAATTGGATTAATTATGATTTAATTAATAGTTGTGGGTTTAAATTTATCATTTTCATTATTTCAAAGATTTCTTCTTCATTTTTATCTTTCTTTTCCAATTTTTCTATTAATTTTAATTTATTTGTACCTTTGTAATTTTCATTAATTATGACCCTAATCTTAGAAAATTCCATTTCCTCCTCAAAATTAGATTCATCAGTATCCTCAGAGTATGTGGAGTACAATGGGCCACTAGTTAAGGTTTTATAGTAGTCTTCGGGATTATCTATAATTAAATTATTATCAAGAATAAAATCATTTTTATCCTCAGAATAATTTTTAATTAAATCATGTTTATCCTCAGAATAATTCTTAAGGTTTTCAAATTCAAATTCGGAGTTATCCTTAGGATTAACTTTTTCTGAATTAAAATTGTCAGTAACATTATCAGAATTAATTTTATCAGGATAATTATCAGAATTAATTTCATCAGAATTAATTTTATCAGAATAATTATCAGAATTAATTTTATCAGAATAATTATCAGAATAATTATTAGAATTAATTTTATTAGAGTAATTATCAGAATTAATTTTATCAGAATTGTTATCAGAATAATTATCAGAATTAATTTTATTAATTTTTGAATTTATATTTTGAATTAAACAATTAATTTCTGATATTTTTGTATATCTTTATTTTCTAACCTATCATGCAAGAGACTAATTTTATTGTGCAGTAAATCTAATTTATCAGAAAAATTAACTAAATTATCATAAGATATTGCAGGAGAAATTTTCGGAACATAAATTTTCCGTACCTTCGCCGGACACTTGTTTTTGTAGTGTCCGTACTTTCCGCATTTGAAGCATTGTACGTGTTCCTTGTTCTTTCGGACGTCTAGCGCTGGTACCTCCTTCGCTGCCGGTGGTGTAGACCGAGTCTTACGAGTAGGGCACTGCTTTTTGCAGTGCCCTCTCTCCCTGCACGTGAAACAAATAATATGTAATTTAAAATTAGACATAAAAAAATATACTTGATTCACCCCTGGGCTCCCCCTCAACTCCTGGCGTCTTTACTCCGTCGGCGGTTAGTCCGGTGAAGAGCGGCTCGGCTCTGATACCACTTGTAGGACCGGTGCCGTCGAGAGAGGGGGGGGTGAATATCGACCGTCAAAAGTCGTTCGGAAATCTTCGTAAAACTTTCGTTCTGGACTTAGAATATTAGTAGCGCAGCGGAAAATAAATAGAACAAAAGAAAACAAAACAAGGGACACAGCAGGTTTATTTACTTGGTTCCCAACCCCCAGGGTCAGTACGTCCAAGGCCTATGTACTCGGCGTTGAGTCCACTAATAGTCTCCTTTCCGGAATTTTCGGAGGCGGAGAAACCCGTCTTACAGTGTAGAGGTTACAAAGACAAATATTGACAAATGAGTACAGTAACTTAAAAAGCAAACCGAACACAAACAGTGAAGCTCAGCCGATCTGGACCTCCGAAGTGCCGCGCACTTCCTCCTGGAGCCTCCCGGTCGCAGAGCCTCGTCTTTAGCGCGTTGTCGTCGGTCGGAATGAATAGAATCGCAGTTAGGAAGTGTGTTTGAAGCAGAGGGGTCGAAGCCCCTTTTATAGCACTCCTGGGGACGCCCTGGTCGCTGGGGGCGCCCCGAAAAACCCGGTCAACTCTTATCCTCGTGTCCACCTCGCCGCAGTTGATAAGATCATTGACCGGGGCGCCCTAGGCATCCCGGGTGCCCCCATACGGGCTTTTCTGTGTTTCGTACTCGAAACAGCACAAACAGGTTCAAACCAGGGCGCCCTGGTCCTTCCGGGCGCCCTCAAGGACACCTGTTCTGCACACACACACGAAGGCTTATTCTGCTTACTGGCTGGGGGCGCCCTCCATGCTGGGGGCGCCCTGGCTGGATGGGGGCGCCCCCCTGTGGGGGCGCCCTGGCTGGTGGGGGCGCCCCCAACACTGGGGGCCCCCTGGCAGCCCATTTTCAGCCCCTTCTTTTTGCTGCTTTGTCTTCTCCTTTTGGTACCTGGAAGATACACATATACAAAGCAAATATACATGGAAGTTTGGTGTTAAAGACTTGGGTCGGACTTCGGATTGGCACTCAATCCTAGGTCGAACCGACGCAAACTCCTACCCCCGAGAAAGTGCCTTTCACCTACTCCTTTCAGGAGATGGTTGCCACCCGGTCCTTCGGGTGGACTTTTGCCTAGCCGCCCTTCGCTAGATCTTGGATACCAAGCATCCCTTCGCTTGGTGCCTAGCAGCCCTTCGCTAGGTCTTGTTTCCCTGACAGCCCTTCGTCAGGTGCCTAGCAGCCCTTTGCTAGGGCTTATTTTCCTGACATCCCTTCGTCAGGTGCCTAGCAGCCCTTCGCTAGGTCTTTTCTTCCTGGCAGCCCTTCGCCAGAGCCTAGCAGCCCTTCGTTAGGACTTTTTCGTTCTGGCAGCCCTTCGCCAGAGCCTAGCGTCCCTTCGCTAGGTCTTAGGGTTTCCATGCCTAGCTTAACTAGGACTTTCCTCCAGCTTAGGTTACTTCTCCTTCGCTCCCCTTTGTCTGTTCACTGTATCACTAACTTAAGTGTATTGTCAAACATTAAAACACATAAAGGAGAACATCATTGATGCAACTTGCACAAACAGAAATCTCACCATTAGTGATGTTACGACCGTGATGGTGGAGGATAGAAGTGATGACGTGGCAGAAAGGGGTGCGGACCCGCCCCTGGGTGGACACACTAGAGGCATGTAAGATACAGTGGAATATGTGAAGACCTATATCTATGTCCAGGTGGTGGATAAGGGCATAAAGGAGAAATGTGTGGAAAGGTCTCATGGTGGCTATGCCCCTAGTGGACAAAGGAAGGATGCAACGGACTACTACTCTGTAGAGAGCGTAGTCCTGGACCTGGAGTTGGGTGGAGTGAAATTGTCCTTCTGTAGGGTCTATGGCCTCTCTAAAGAAGTAGTAATATAAGGTGTTCAGGTCAATGTGGGAATAGGGGGCATCGAAAGGAGGGTTCCTAGGCGGGTAACAACAGAAAGTGGACTGAGAGGGTCGGAGTCCAAGAAATCTGTTCAGAAGGGAAGGTGTGATGGTCAATGGCATCCCTTGAACAGTGGTGACAAAACTGAGTTGGTCTTGTCTAATGATGTTGTTGTAAAATTCTGCACAAAGGGTGTTATTGATTGGGTGTGTGCAGAATACAAGATTGTCCAGTTGATAAAAGTTAATTGCGGACATTGCAACTGGATATGATTGGGTGAAAAATTAGCGGTTAAGATAACTCGTCTTAATAGGAATATAGGTGGTTCGAGCGAACATGTTACACAGTTCGAGGTTTGGGAACCTAGGGTCGGGACTCGGCTCGGAACTGGGGTTCGTTTGAGTTGATCGGAGTTTTCTAAGTTTAAGAAATATGCATTTAACAAATGAGTTTACGGATAAAGAACTTAGACAATTAAGAAAGAGAATTAAGGAAAAGAAAATTATAATTTAAATGCATAAACTAAATTCATACCATGGCGGCATGGTTGAAGTGGGGGAAGTCCTAGAGTCACTTGATCCCACTAGAGTGAAGGAAGTTAGGAAGAGGATTGACATTTGGTGTGGGAAGAAGAGGGGGTTTGGGTCCCTTTTATAGGGGTTGTATTGGGGGCGCCCGGGAGCTCCTGGGCGCCCTGGTCAGAGCAGTCTGCCTTGGGCAGTGGAAGGCCGGCTAGGGGCGCCCGCAACGTCTCGGGCGCCCTGGTCAAGACGGTCAGATGCAGCTTTTGCTGCTTTGACCGGCGTGGGGGACAGGCGGCAGTCCCTTGAAGATGGAGAAAGTGTTGTACGGGGCGCCCGATAAGTCACGAGCGCCCTCAACACGACTTTGCCAGAGAACACAGGTGACAGTCCTTTTTGACTATCTTGGGGGCGCCCGCTATGGTCAGGGCGCCCGCAGAGGCTGCTTTTGCAGCCTTTGACTTGGGTGAAGGTTTTTGCGGGGTAGGGGGCGCCCGGGATTGTCAGGGCGCCCTGGGTAGCTGTTTTCAAGAGCTTTTTGACTGGATTTGACTGTTTGACCAGGGTTTGACTGTTTGACCAAGGTTTTGACCATGTTAACCATGGTTTGACCAGGGATTGACCATGTTTGACCATGGTTTGACTTTGTTGACCGTGATTTGACCATGTTTGACTGTTTGACTAGGGTTTGACCATGATTTGACTTTGTTGACCGTGGTTTGACCATGGTTGCAAAAACACAAATACAGAGGTTTAATTTGAACTTAATTTTCCTGTCTCACCGAATCTAGAGTTTTCAAACACGTTAACCGTAAGGTTTTTGTGAGACAGGTTTAAAGAAAAAGAAAAAAATAATTAATTTTGAAAAAGTGTTTAATTTTGAAACCAGGTTTAGATTTGAAGAATTCTGATTTTGTAAAAGAATTTTGAAAATAAGTTAAGTGTTTTTTAAAAAGAGTAGTTTTGAAAAGGAAATTTTAAAAAACAAGTTTGAATCTATAATTATTTGAAATTTATGTTAGAATCGAATTTGACAAATGATAATTTGAATTTGAATTTCAGAAATTGGCTTCCAGGTCTTGGCGAGGCACTAGGCCTTCTTTGGCCGTAGCCTTATTGGATCAACAACCCTTTCCTTGACAAAGCCTTTTAATGAAATTTCATTTTCAAATTAAATTAAGGCATTTTCTGGTCTAACTAGCTTGGGTCTTGGATCGGTAGCTTCGGCTGGTTTCACCAGTCTAAAGAGACCAAGTAGACTTGGTCTTATTAGAATTGGTTTCCCCAATGTACTATCATCTCACCTCCTCCCAATACTATGTTTTCAAATTTTAACTAATTAATTGAGTCCTTAAGTCTAATCAACCCTAAGTCTAAGCATGACAATTAGCAGAATTTAAATAAACAATCATTCAGGCAGACATGCAATTGTTAATTAAAAAAAAATATCTAACAATAAAAATTATTTTAATTTTGGCTCCCCCTGGACTAAAGCCTCTGTAAGGGTTAGGCAAGATGTGAATCTTGGCGTTGGGGATCCAAAATTGATTTGAACCAGTTTGGTTAGTCAGGCATAGTTTTGGCACCCATGCCTGAACCTTAGGTCTGGACTGGTTCAGTACAGCATAATACAATCTTTGTCGAGCTTTGGTTCGATAGCCCAACCTGGATCGATTTAGAACTGTCTTCTGTTTTCCAAGAATCATATCAAGACCCTTGGATCCAGAAGTGAATCGTTCTAAGGCTGTTCTTAGGTCCTTCACTTGAGTTTTCAGAGAAGAATTCTCTGATTCAAGTTTTTCAACTTGATCAGTGGGTCCTTCCTGAACTTTCTCAGTTAGGGACCCAGACTCAGCTCCCTCTTTCAGGAGTTTTACTTCCTGTCGGAGGGACTCGATTCAGAGTTTGGCATTCGCCAAATCTCGAGAAAGATAAGATATTAGAGAATTTAATTGAAATTTAGAAAAGCCCGTTACCCTAATTTTGTCGTCGTCGAAGAAAGTCAGCTTGCCGTCGTCCTGGTCTGAGTCTGAGTCAGTCTCGATCTGATCTGATGCAGTCAGCGCAAGTAGGTTTGATTGGAGAAGTTCTTCCTCTTCTTCTTCTGATGATGACTCATCCCAGGTTGCTTGCAGTGCCTTCTTCTTCTTGGGCCTTCTTGCTTCTTTCAGATTGGGGTAGTCCGTCTTGTAGTGCCCTTTCTTTTTGCACTCATAGCAAGTTACGTTGAGCTTGTTAGGTTCAGGTGGATCGTCCTTCTTCCGGTTCGCTTTTCTTCTATTGGACTGGTTCTTCAGCTCCTTGTAGTAGCTTCGGGCCAGTCGAACCAGCTTTGGTCGATCTCCTTCTTCATTTTTTGAATCTGAATCTGAATCAGATTTTGGTGCAGGCTGAGTCTTCTTCTTGAGTTGTTTTTCTTTTCTACCTGCAAAAAAGGCAACACCTTTCTCGGCCAGATCATTGTTAGTTTGTTTGTGAAGTTCAAAATCAGAAAATAATTCATCTAACTTTACCTTAGAAAGATCCCTTGAAACTTTGTAAGCATCTACCATGGATGCCCACAAAGTATTTCTAGGGAATGAATTTAGAGTATACCTGATTAGGTCACGGTTTTCAACCTTGTGACCTATTGTATGAAGCCCGTTCATTATTTCTTGGATGCGGGCGTGGAGTTGAGCTGCTGATTCTCCCTCATTCATTTTTATTGTGTATAGTTTGTTGAGGAGCAGATCCCTTTTGCTGATACTGGTATCTGAGGTCCCTTCGTGCAGCTCGATCAGTTTTCCCCAGAGCTCCTTAGCACTGTTGAAGGGTCCCACTCGGTTCAGTTCTTCCTTTGTTAAGCCGCATTGTAATGTTTGAGTGGCTTTGGCGTCGGCTTCTATCTTGCGCTTTAGGGCAGTATCCCATTCGGTGTAGGGCTGAGGAATTCCGTCGGTGTTCTTCGGGATATCCAGTCCAGCCTGGATTATTTTCCACATCTCCACCTGAGTCTTCAGGTGGACCTCCATTCTGCTCTTCCAGTAGGAGAAATCTTCTCCACTGAAGAGGGGTGGCCTGGCAGTGCTGTATCCTTCTTGGATAGCCATAAAAAAAACCTGAAATAGAAAACTAAAAATATTTTCCAAGACTTGGTCTTTGATTAGCAGTGCGGGAATAATAGAAGAAGAATTTAATCAAGGGGTGTTGCACCAGCCTTGATTAATAAAAAAAAAACTAGAAAAGAATTTCGAAAAAGAAGAAAAAAAAATTTTAAAAGAAAATCCGAAAAAAATTTCAAAGTGGTGGTTGCACCAACTTTGAATAACCCCGCTCTGATACCACTTGTTGGATCGAAAGAACCGATAGAGGGGGGTGAATATCGGAAAACGTTCGGATTTTAGAAAAGAGAAAATGCAGCGGAAGATAAAAAGACACGCACGCTAACACAGTTGATTTTTACTTGGTTCGGAGCCTAAGTCGACTCCTACTCCAAGGCCCATTGTCGTTGACCGTTTACTTTGGGTAATTCTATATCAGGCGCAAAAAATAGTTTACAATTAAAGTTTGCAAATACAGCACAGTAAACTTAACAATTGAAAATATCTCATCTTTTATCGACGTCCGAGGTAGGTTGACTTTTTCGGAGCAGCGGGACGTCGTCGGCTCGAGTTGGGAAGTTTCCGGGATGAAGCACGAGAGCAGAAAAGCGTAGAAGCGTTGTATCGAAGTTGTGTTGGAAGCTGGTGGTCGAGACCCCTTTATATAGGGCCTGGGGGCGCCCTGGTCGACGGGGGCACCCCCCCCCCCCCCATGTGGCAGCAGATCCAGCATTCGCGTAGTCAAGGCTTTATCCCTCTATCTTCGGGATTAAGCTATGACGGGGGCGCCCTGGACGCTGGGGGCGCCCGGGATGACTCAGTCAGCCCTTATCCGCAGCCCTGGCTTCTCCTCGGTAAAGGCCCCTGGGGGCGCCCTGGTCAGCGGGGGCGCCCTGGCTGTGGGGGCGCCCGGGACAGCAGGGCGCCCTGGCGCGCAGCGCGGGTATAGCAGCAGCTTGCTTCCTTGAGTTAGTTCACCTTGGGGGCGCCCGGGACAGCGGGGGCGCCCTCAGCATCTTCTTCAGAAGTTGATTTTTGCCTTCTCTGTTTTGTACTTGCCTTGGGGCGCCCGGGACACGCCGGGCACCCTGCTCAGCTTCTGCCTCACTCCTCTGAGGCTCTCTGAGCTGCAAACACTCAGTCCTTTGGTCCTGCAACTAAGGTTAGTCCAAGACAAAGAAAAACAGTCAAGTGTTAGTTCAATACAGCCTGAGCTGTCTTGGTTCTGACTTTGGTCTCTAAAATGGAGCCCTAGGTCGAACCGACGCCTAGTGTTCCCTCGAAGGGGAACGCGTCCTCACCTACTCCTCTCGGGAGAGTTTACCTGGTGCCAACCGGCTCCTCCAGTTGGACTTTTGCCCAGCAGCCCTTCGCCAGGTCTTATGTACCAAGATGCCCTTCGCTTGGTGCCTAGCAGCCCTTCGCTAGGTCTTTTCTTCTGGCATCCCTTCGCTAGAGCCTAGCAGCCCTTCGCTAGGACTTTTCCTTCTGGCAGCCCTTCGCCAGAGCCTAGCAGCACTTCGCTAGGACTTTTCCTTTCTGGCAGCCCTTCGCCAGAGCCTAGCAGTCCTTCGCTAGGGCTTTTGCTGTACACTCAAGTAAGGTTGTTAGATAACAAAACATCTTAACTTTTGAACCCTTGTGCCAATATCAAAACACAGTTTGACTTGGGTGCAACCTACACCAACATACTTCATATCATAAACATAATTAAAAATCATGGCATCATAACTTATCATGAACATAAATAAAATCAGGGCATTATAATTAACATAACATCAATAAATCATGGCATCATCATCTAACATGAACATAAATAAAATCATAGCATCATAATTATCATAAACATCAATAAATCATGGCATCATCATCTAACATGAACATAAATAAAACCATAGCATCATAATTAACATAAACCTCAATAAATCATGGCATCATCATTTAACATGAACATAAATAAAATCATAGCATCATAATTAACATAAACATCAATAAATCATGACATCATCTTTTAACATGAACATAAATAAAATCATAGCATCATAATTAACATAAATATCAATAAATCATGGCATCATTATTTAACATGAACATCAATAAATCATTTCCATAAACATTCTTTGCATAAACATAATGCATAACATGAATGAATGCATGCGGTAAATGCATATATATATCATAAGGATGCTTAGCTTAAAAATCATGCTTTTAAATACTTAAACATAATCATAACATCATTGGGGTCCCCGGCTTGTACCACATACATACATACATAAGCGCATGCTCCCAAGTAAATACGAGGTAGCTAGCCCCGATCTACTAGGGTAAGGACAGCTGCGGTAGTCCCCTAACTGTGGACAGCATAGTCGGTAGTCCAGAATCGGGGCATTCTTAAGGTGCCCATCCCTGTTGGACAGCTTCGGTAGTCCCAAAACCGTGGACAGCTTCGGTAGTCCAGAACCGTGGACAGCATAGTCGGTAGTCCAGAACCTGGGCGTTCTTAAGGTGCCCATCCCTTGGACCCTTAGTTCGGTCCGGTACAAGCCCATTCATAAAGTAAAATAAACATGCATACTTATCATTCATACTTAACATATCATGGGAACAGCTGCGGTAGTTCCTGAACCGTGGACAGCTGCGGTAGTCCAGAACCGTGGACAGCATAGTCGGTAGTCCAGAACCGGGCCATTCTTAAGGTGCCCATCCCTTGGACCCTTAGTTCGGTCCGGTACAAGCCCATTCATAAAGTAAAATAAACATGCATACTTATCATTAATACTTAACATATCATGGGAACAGCTGCGGTAGTTCTCGAACCGTGGACAGCTGCGGTAGTCCAGAACCGTGGATAGCATAGTCGGTAGTCCAGAACCGTCGACAGCATAGTCGGTAGTCCAGAACCGGGGCGTTCTTAAGGTACTCATCCCTTAGCATGACATAAACATACTTATCATTTCATCATTCATACTTATCATCATTCATACTTATCATAAGGTCTGTCATGCATTCATCTTTTCCATTCTTAACATAGCATTCATACATATCATTCATAAAGCATATCATACATACATGACATACATAAACATACCTTACATACATATTATTCATGATAATGGCATACATACATAATAATCATGAATCATGGCATACATACCTACTTAGCATTTTAATTCATAGGGCATGCATGGTCATGGCACATACGTAAACATACATAGGTCTTCCATATAAAATGCATATCATACAACATTCATAATCATGGCATTTATCATAAGACATGATACCTGCTACGTAGGTTCATGGCATTTAACATGGCATATTCATAACCTTTCATAAGCATATATTTTTCCTAGACATTGAACATCATACATGCATTATCCTACATAACATGAACCCTATATTCCAAATTCTTGTGTTCTTGGTACAAGGCTTAAACATTCATAACTTAACATATTACATAAATTAAACTTACAAGCCATGGTACCTAACACATAAGCTAGGGTTTTAGGAGACATAATAATTCTTACAACATACTTAATCATGTACATACATTATGGTAATCATGAATCATTGTCATTTGAGAACTTAACCCAACTCAAGCCCTAGGTTTGGGCCTTGGCCGAAACCCTAAAGGGGCATGGGGCTATGGAACTTCATCTAGGTCATGGTTAACTTCCAATACATTACTTTAACATATCATAGGAAGTCATTTGGGCCCATAATTGGAGTTAATCCCTAACTCCTTAGCCCTACCTTGACCTTGGCCGAAACCCTAAAGGGTCCCAAGCCCATGGAAAACTTTATACAAGTTCCAATTTCCATCTTATACCTTACATATATTGCCATAGGACACCCTTGGAGTCCTTGTTTGGAGTTAACCCTAACTCCTTTCCCTAAACCCTACCTTGGCCGAAAGTCTTAAGGCCCTTAAAGCATGTAAAAATTTCTATAAAACATCATAAACATCCTTGCATCATAAGAAAACATAAGGAAATATCATTGGAGAGTTAGGACTAATCCTAACCATGCTAATCTAATGGTGGCCGAAAACCCTAGGGCCACTTTCATGAATTCCTTTACTTAGATCTTTAATCAAAAGCTTGAAAACATGATAATAATATAGAAACAACAATTACACCACAGGTGAGAGAGTCTTACCTTCCCTTATCTAGGATTTAACCTTTAGACAAGGAACTAGGATGAACCTCTTTGCTTCTAAACTCTTTCTTAGCCCTTGTAGCCTTAAGGGAGAACCTAGATCTTCAAGATGAAAGCTTTTGGGAAGCTTTTCCAAAGGGGAAGGAGCCTTGAAGTTTTCGGCAAGATGGGGAAGGAGAAGAGAAGATGAAGTGGCTTGGAGGAAGAGAGGAAAGAAAAGTGCCTCTTCACCTCATGCCCTTTTATACCACATCAAGAGGGGTAAGTGAAATGTCATTGTGCCTCTTCCCTTGGTGACTCTTCACCTTCTCCCAAGCCTTAACTAGAATCCATTTCCTTCCCTCCTAGCACTCCCTTGCTAGGTGAATTGGTTAGTGCATGCATGGTTGTTTAAAAGGTCCAAGGATCAATCCTTGATGCATGCACTAATTTATTTTATTTTATTTTGTATTATTTCGAATTTTTCTTAAGAATTCACCCATAATTATGTTAATATTTCTTATTAAAATCTCTTTATATTTATATTATCTTTTACCTAAATTTACTAATAATTATAGTACTAGGAAACCCATGTAGGCCTCTTAGTACTTAGTTTTTCTCAAGGAAATATCGATTTCTAGGCTAAGGTCCATACTAACCTTCCTAGGTCCTTCGGGAAATTATCTAAACATGCTCAATATTTTAAGGAAATATTAAGAGAATTTCTCGGGTCGTTACAATCTCCCATACCTCGAGAAAGTTCATCCTCGAACTTAGAATAGCTCCGGGTACTTGCGCCTCATTTCGTCCTCGCATTCCCAGGTAGCTTCCTCGAACTACTGACTTCTCCATAGGACCTTAACTAGGGGTACTTCCTTACTCCTTAGCTTCTTGACTTCCCGATCCAAGATTTGGATAGGTCTTCTTTCACAGCTCAGATCTTCCTGAATCTGTACTGTCAGTGGCTCGATTACTTGATCCATATTCGAGATACACCTTTTAAGCATAGACACATGGAACACGTTATGGATAGCCGACATCTCTGGAGGCAGCTCTAGCTCGTATGCCACCTTCCCTACTCTTTTCAGAATCATGTACGACCCCACATATCGCGGACTTAGCTTTCCCTTCCTCCCAAATCTTGTCACTCCCTTCATAGGGGCTACCTTGAGGAATACTAAATCTCCAATGTCAAACTCCAGTGGTCTGCGCCGGACATCTGCATAGCTCTTCTGCCGACTCTGAGCAGCTTCTATCCGTTGTCGAATATTTCGTATGGCTTGGGTGGTAGTGTCGATAACATCCGTTGTGATCCCCATTTCCTTCTTTTCACCACCTTCGTACCAACAGATCGGGGACCTACATCTCCTCCCGTACAAAGCCTCATAAGGTGTCATTCCTATAGTAGCTTGGTAGCTATTATTGTAGGTGAATTCTGCTAAGCATAGATACCGACACCAACTACCTTTGAAATCCAAGGCGCAGGCTCGCAACATGTCTTCCAGTACTTGATTCACTCGTTCAATCTGCCCGTCAGTCTGAGGGTGAAAGATGGTACTAAATTGTAATCTAGTGCCGAGAGACTTTTGGACACATTCCCATAAATGCAAAGTAAAACGACCATCCCTATCTGAGATGATGGTCTTGGGAACTCCATCAAGTCTGATTATCTCCTTAACATACAATTGCGCCAGTTGTTCTATTGAGTCAGTCGTCTTGATCGCCAGGAAGTGAGCGGACTTCGTCAGTCTATCCACAATTACCCAAACCGCATCGTATCCATTCGTAGTCCTGGGAAGCCCTGAAATGAAGTCCATAGAGATGTCTTCCCATTTCCACTCCGGGATCGCGAGTGGCTGCAGAACTCCTCCGGGTCGCTGGTTTTCTGCTTTCACTTGTTGGCAAGTCATGCAAGCACTAACATGCTGAGCTACATCCCTCTTCATACCGGACCACCAAAACTTCCCTTTCATATCTTGATACATCTTGGTGGATCCTGGATGCATCGAGTAAGGGGTTCCGTGGGCTTCTGCTAATATTCCTTTCCGTAGCTTCGGATCATTAGGGATGCATAACCGGTCCCTAAGGTAAAGTACTCCCATGTCATCGACATGAAAACCATCACTCTTTCCCTCTATGATTTCCTGCTTGATTCTCTGTAGGCTCGGGATCATTATTTTGTTTGTCCAATATGTCCTCGAACAGTGTTGGTACTATTGTCATGGTAGAAAGTCGTCCCGAGATGATCTCAACTCCAAAATTCATAATTTCTCTTTCCAAGGGTCGGGGCAACATAGATATAGCCATCAAAGCGGCACTTGACTTCCGGCTGAGTGCATCGGCCACTTTGTTTTCCTTTCCCGGATGGTAGGAAATCTCGCAGTCATAGTCCTTTACTAGTTCCAGCCACCGACGCTGTCTCATATTCAGGTCCTTCTGAGTGAAGAAATATCGCAGACTCTGATGGTCTGTGTAAATCTTACACTGCGCTCCGTATAGATAATGCCTCCATATCTTTAGAGCAAAGACCACGGTGGCCAATTCTAGATCATGGGTGGGGTAATTCTGTTCGTGCTCTTTGAGTTGTCTAGAGGCATAGGCAATGACTTTACCATTCTGCATAAGTACAGCTCCAAGTCTAAGCCGGGAGGCGTCACTATATATATCAAAGCCCTGGTTACCTTCTGGAAGGGTAAGAATCAGAGCACTGGTAAGTCTCCTCTTTAGTTCCAAGAAACTTTTTTCGCAATTTTCGGTCCAGTCATATCTCTTATCCTTCCGAGTGAGAGCTGTTAAAGGGGATGCGATTCTCGCAAAGTCCTCCACAAACTTCCGATAATAGCCTGCCAGTTCGAGAAAACTTCTGATTTCACTGGCGTTCCTCGGCCGACTCCAGTTATTTACAGCCTCAATCTTCATTGGATCTACCATTACTCCATCCTAGGAAATAATATGGCCCAGAAAACCTACTTGGTCGAGCCAGAACTCACACTTGGAGAATTTGGCATACAGTTGTCTTTCCTGAAGAGTCTGTAGTACTATCCTCAGGTGCTCGGCGTGCTCCTCTTGATTTCCCGAATAGATAAGTATATCGTCTATGAAGACAATTACAAACTTATCGAGAAAAGGCAAGAATACCCGATTCATAAGGTCCATAAACATAGCGGGAGCATTTGTCACGCCGAAGGGCATAACAATGAATTCAAAATGCCCGTACCTCATTCCAAAGGCCGTCTTCGGAATATCATCCTGTTTTACTTTAACTTGATGATACCCGGACCTCAGATCAATTTTCGAGAAGACCGCGGCTCCCTTCAACTGATCGAACAGATCATCTATTGTAATGCCCGCCCTTATATCTACTCTCGGGGCGGGGTTACGTACATTCAATCATATAGTAATATTTTTTTCTATCTTCTTTCTAGCATGGCATTAAAACCACAATGCAAGGGCTAAGGACTGAGCATGCTTGTTTAACTATCAAAGTCATTCTATAACATGATAAGTTCACTAGTAATGTAACTCATAGCATAATCAAGTATAAGAGACCTCCAAGGTAAACACTATCATGCCATGTCAATCCTAATCACTAACACTTATTGTCAAGGGAACATAAACATAAACATAAATATGTAGATATAGAAGTCTTTCTTTCCCGAGCCACCACCCCACACATCTTTAGCCTTCCTGCCTCTTCCTTTAGTTCATGTGTTCCTTACCTTTATCTGCAGCATAAGACAACACATAACTAGTAAGCATAAAAGCTTAGTAAGGATCCGATCCTACTCGCAAAATCCATATGAAAGCATACAACATGTACACATAACAAGACATAAGCATGAGTTCATCATAGCATACTAAATATTAAAGTTTCTAAGCATGCAGCATAAAGTATGGAATGCATATACATAAGGATGCTTAACTTTTAAAATCATACTTTTAAATACTTAAACATCATCATATCATTATTGGGGGTCCCCGGCTTGTACCACATACATACATTATAAGCGCGCATCCCTAAGTAGATACGAGGTAGCGAGCCCCGACCTATTAGGGTAAGGACAGCTACGGTAGTCCCAGAACCGAGGCGTTCTTAAGGTGCCCATCCCTGTTGCACAGCTACGGTAGTGCCAGAACCGTGGACAGCATAGTCGGTAGTCCAGAACCGGGGCGTTCTTAAGGTGCCCATCCCTTGGACCCATACTTCGGTCCGGTACAAGCCCATTCATAAAGTAAAATAGCATACATGGATTTTATCATATCATAAGCATAGCACATTCTTGTTTCTTACTAGGTCCGTTCATAGTTCGTCGACCTAGGAGTTGCATAGCACATTCTTATCATATCATAAGCATATCATCATAACCTATCACATCATTGTCATATCATGAGCTTGGCATGCCTCTTATCTTATCATGAAGAGTGCTCTTAGTCCCGACTTACAGGGAAGCATCTCTTAGGCATTTCATCATACATAAGCCATGCATAACATAAGGGTGCTTAAAGAGCTTAAACATAGACATGTACATCATGATTCTTAGAGCATGAACAAGCATGGGAGAAGACATGTTATCACCTATACTACTCACAGCATATTATGGGCATCCTAGGCGTGCCTAATTGGGTTGTAGTTTCCCCCTTAGCCCAAATTCTTATTTAATCAGAAAATTCCAGCATATAAACTCTAAGTTTAGAGCATGATAAACCATGAAAAACATTACACTAACATCATACATTAAGGTAGGCATCATAGAGGAGACATTAGAAGGCATGTTGGGGTTGTTACCCCTTCTTAAGTCCTACTTACCATTCTTTATAGAAAATTCCAGCATACATACCTTAGTTTCCAAGCATGTTAAAATCATGAATAAACCATATTTACATCACATATCATCTTATATATCATCATACTAAAGCTAATCATGTCTCGTAGGGTAGTTTAACCTTCACAAACCCTAATTTTCCATACTTGGCCGAATGATGTAGGATAAGGGAAAAGTTGGATCTTTGAACCAACCTTTATACAAACACCTTGTATACACTATCATGCAATATACTAAGCATAGAATACATCATGGTTAATCATACAACCTTAAGCCCTAATTTCCATGTTCATGGCCGAAACTTGCACAAGGGGAAAAACCCTAATTTTGTCATCCCAACATGGAGGGAAATATATATATATATATATATATATATATATATATATATATATCCTAATTCCTAAGGGTCTCCTCATGCATTAGGGAGTAACCAAGGCCTCTCCCTTGGAGGTGGCCGAATGGTGTAGGGTGAAAACCCTAGTGTTTCAAACAAGCAAACCAAAGGAATCATGTAACAACAATTACACTGCAGGCGAGGGAATACTTACTTCCTTTCGCTTGAATTTCACCCTCCCTAAATCTTTAGGGTACCCTTGGTTGAAGTGAGAGTTTCCTTTGCCAAAGTTTCTCTAGAACCCTTGGCCCTAGTAGAGGGCAAGACCCTTTAGATAGTCTCCTTCCTTCCACTTCCCTAGGGTTAGAACCCTAGGTTGTATTTTTTCGAAAACACAAGGGAGAGGGGAAGAGGGGTTTCGGTGGGGAGAAGTGAGGAAGAAGAAGAGGAAGTTACTCACACCTCTTCCCTCTCTTATTTATACTTTTCTCATGAAAAGACATGTCTCTTCACTATTACACGCTTAACAAGCATGTTTCTTATTCTCTCAACAAGAAACAATGCTTGGTGTAGTGGTTAAGACATGGAGAGTGCAACTAGGAGGTTCAAGGTTCAATCCTTGCTTCCTCCTTTCTACCTCTTTTTTTTATCACAATTTGCACTAATCCATATCAAAGCCCATTAAGCCAAGCCCATCATGAAATTTCATAATATTAATAATATTTCATGAATTCATAATATTTCATAATATTCCATAAATATTATTTCATAATATTTTTAATATTTCATATTCATGAATCCATAATATTTCATGATAATATTTCATGAATTCCATAATATTTCATATTCATGAATCCATAATATTTCATGATAATATTTCATGATCTTCCATAATAATATTTCATGAATTTCATGATATTTCATAACATTCTATATGGGAAAATTTTGGGGCGTTACATCTATCCTCAGAAGGGGATACCTGTTCTTGATCGTCACATTGTTCAGCGCTCGGTAATCTATGCACATTCGCATGGATCCGTCTTTCTTCTTCACGAACAACACCGGAGCTCCCCATGGGGAATGACTAGGGCGAATGAATACCTTGTCAAATAGCTCCTGTAGTTGTGCTTGAAGTTCCTTTAGTTCAGCCGGCGTCATACGGTAAGGTGCTTTGGAGATCGGATTAGCACCAGGAACCACTTCTATCTCAAATTCCCCTTCTCTATCCGGAGCCAACCCCGGTAATTCATCCGGAAACACCTCTGGGTACTCACATACAACTCTAACATCTTCCAACTTCTGATCCTTTATCCTAATGGTTATCCCTTCCCGAGTAACTAATTCTAGCCTATTAAGTTTTTCGAAAGAAAAGGAAAAATAAATAAAGTAAAATATCGATCATATTACATATCCTAAGGTACTTTTCATCATAAACCTTGTTCATACTTGCATATCCTAAAATCATAAAGTACCCTAAAAAAGTGCTTACTATGATAAAATATGCAGAAAAGTACTTACTTGAAGCGGCAGGAAAGAGGCTTGATGTGTGTGTAGTGAATTGGCAACTGCTCTGATACCAACCTGTAACGCCCGCCTTTTTCGGTCCACCGAGAAGGCGGCGTTACGCTGATCATACATGTACATAGACTAACATCTTAATGCAGCAGAAATACATTTCATTTTTTTTTCTCTACACATGCTTTTAACCATGCAACCATTGCTTAAATCATATGCACATATCTACGTTATCATTCATGGACATGGTAACATATTACCAGTATTCATAGCTTCATGCATCATGACATCATCTTTCCATAACTTATTCATAAACATTCCAGTTAGCAAGTAGTCTATCCATAAACTTCATAAGTAGCAAATTATGTGTAAAGCCCGTCCTTATATGTATCCTTAAGGCGGGGTTACGGGTCCATACATTCATATCATACATCATGCTAAGCATGTATAACCAGTAGAAAACAATTATTCTACAAGAAGTGTAGTAAGCAGGCATTATTAAAGACTAATTTACCAAGCAAGGTTTTTTTTTTTCATATCATCCATGCAATTACAACATAATAGAGAGAGATCATTTAACTTCATAATTTACTGATCTAAACATGGTTTGGACAAGATAGAACATAGGAATATAGCAAGAGTTATCTAGTCTTAGACACATGCAAAAGAAGCATTCATAAGCAACAGGAAATAGTAAGTATCTAGCATTTTACTTAGCATGCATACTACAAGAATTAGACATCATTGATAGTGCTATCTAACATGACATAGGTTCCATATCTCTAACTTAATCAATAGTAGAGTAGTCATAATCTTCATACATTCAGAGTATAGTAATCTAATTTTAATCTTTTATTGGAAGCAGTTTAGATTCTCGACAAGAATAAGGTAGATAAGAATCTTTCATCCTTTCCCGAGCCATCACCACACACATCCTCTAGCTCTCCCTCTGCCTCTTCCTTTAGTTCAAGCATTTCTTACCGCTATCTGCAGCATAAGAAAAACAATATGAACTAGTAAGCAAAACATGCTTAGTAAGAATCCGAGCCTACTCGCAAAATCATATCGATACATCATATCATGCTACTCAGTAAAACCATATCGATACATCATATCATGCTACTTGCAAAACCATATCGATACATCATATCATGCTACTTGCAAAGATCATATCGATACATCATATCATGCTACTCAATAATCAAGTAGAACAAGATTATAGGCATCATAAGCATCTCATCAAGCATTATAAACATCACATCACATATCTCTAAGTACTTTACCGATCAAGATTATCACATAATGAGAAATGTTTTTCAAAAGGTTCCATAAAGGTAAGTACTTAAAAATACAATATCTTCCAGGGCCCAGTTGTAGTACCACATCAAGCGCGTTCCCTAATAAACTGGGGTAGCGAGCCACCAATCTAATTAGGGCAGGACCCTTCCGTCCTACCAATGCCATGACCTTCAGTTAACATGCACATTGGATTTGTTTAACGACCCCCTTCCGAGTCGGGTACACAACTTTCAAAGTAAAGTAATTTATCATGCAATTACTCATATATGTATATGCTTAAAGGTACTCTTAATCACATCTTTAAGGGACACACCACACATTCGGGTGCTCTTGATCCCCTAGGGACACACCACACATTCGGGTGCTCTTGATCCCAGTTTCAATAGAGTATCTTTTTTTTTTAAGCATATTATCAACCACATCATGTTCATGTCATAAGAGTGCCCCATGGGCTATAAGGCATGCTTTTATACCTAATAAGATAAGTCACATAATTTATACACACTCCATATAAGTAGTAGCATGCTTCATGATCTCATTGAGTGCTTCCCAACCCTAGGACTAGGGTTGGCCGAAAGTCACAAGTAAGGGAATTTCCCTTTTTTTCATCCAATTAAAGCATACATTCATCACATATATATCCCTATCATGAATTCTATTAACATGGCCTACATTAGAGGTAATTGACCTTCCCTAAGCTAGGGTTCCATGTTGGGGCCGAAAGTTGCAAGTAAGGGGTTTGGTTTTCCAATCAAGCATTCATTCAAGCATTTCTACAAACACCCCAAGTACATTTCATATTAACCATTGCAACATGGTTTAAACCTCAAAGTGGGGTTAGCATCCACTAACCCTAAATTGCAAGGGGTGGCCGAAAGTTATATAGGGTACCAAACCCTAATTTTTGTCTTCTCAAAAATTTGGAAAACAACACACATGTATACTACAATTGTTTAGCATTCATGACATGCATCAAGAAGTGATTCACTTCCCAACCCCAAGAAATCCAAGCCTTGGCCGAAACCTTGTAGGGTACCAAAACCCTAATTTTTGTTCTCTCAAAAATTTGGAAAACAACATACATCCATACCCTAAGTTCCTAGGGATATCCTCATGCCTCAAGAAGCAACCAAAACCTATTTCATGGTGGTGGCCGAATGGTCACAAGGGAGGAACTCCCATTTTTCAAAACAAGAACACAAGGAAAACATGCATAAACCATTATACTGCAGGCGAGAGGATACTTACATCCTAGCGCTGGAATTTCGCCTTCTCTTAAACCGTAGGGTACCCTACACTTGAAGGGTACGTGACAATCCCTTTTCTTCCAAATTTCCTCTAGGTTCCTTGGTCTTGGTAGAGAGCAATGGCACTTGGACTCTCCTTCTTGCAATTACCCTAGGGTTAGAACCCTAGGATGATGTTTTCGAAAATGGAAAAAGGGAAGAGAGTGAAGGAGGTTTCGGTGGGGAGAAGTGAGAAAGAAGAAGAGAAGAAGAGGAAGTTATTCCAACTTCCCATATTTATACTTCTCTCATGAAAAGACATGTCTCTTCACTTCCCTAGCTTTTAACAAGCATGTTCCTTACTCCTTCTACATGAAATATTGCTTGGTTCATTGGTTATGACATGGTGAGTGCAACTAGGAGGTTCAAGGTTCAATCCTTGCTTCCTCCTTTCTAGCTCTTCTTTTTATCACAATTTGCACTAACCCATATCAAGCCCATTAAGCCAAGCCCATCATGAAATTTCATAATATTAATAATATTTCATGAATCTAATATTTCATGATAATATTTCATGATAATAATATTTCATGAATATAATATTCCATGACAATATTTCATGATAATAACATTTCATGAATATAATATTTCATGTTAATAATATTTCATGCATATACTATTTCATGATAATATTTCATGATAATAATATTTCATGATAATATTTCATGATAATAATATTTCATGAATATAATATTTCATGCTAATATTTCATGATAATAATATTTCATGAATATAATATTTCATGCATTCATGACATTTCATAGCATGTGATTGCATGAAATTTATATCATTTCATTATAACCATTTTCATACATTGTCATGATTTTACATTGACAAATTTGGGGTGTTACATTATGTCTTAAGCATAGCTATCATAAGTTGAGCATAAAACCAAGTTGACATTGTCAGATCACAAAACATGCAGTAAGTAACTTGAGAGAAATTCTTGGCCATGTCACTACCACACACATATATCCTTGCCTCTTCCGCGACTTCCTTTAGAAATCTCTTGCTTGATCTGCGGCATAAGAAAAGAAGACTATAAACACTTGACTTAGTAAGACCCTTTTCCTACTCACAAAATCCATACGTCTCATAAACATGACCATAATTCTTCGATCCTACATATCATCGCATACTACTAGCATACTTCATATCATAAACATAATTAAAATCATGACATCATAACTTATCATGAACATAAATAAAATCAGGGCATTATAATTAACATAACATCAATAAATCATGGCATCATCATCTAACATGAACATAAATAAAATCATAGCATCATAATTAACATAAACATCAATAAATGATGGCATCATCATCTAACATGAACATAAATAAAACCATAGCATCATAATTAACATAAACATCAATAAATCATGGCGTCATCATTTAACATGAACATAAATAAAATCATAGCATCGTAATTAACATAAACATCAATAAATCATGGCATCATCATCTAACATGAACATAAATAAAACCATAGCATCATAATTAACATAAATATCAATAAATCATGGCATCATCATTTAACATGAACATAAATAAAATCATAGCATCATAATTAACATGAACATCAATAAATCATTTCCATAAACATTCTTTGCATAAACATAATTCATAACATGAATGAATGCATGCGGTAAATGCATATATATATCATAAGGATGCTTAGCTTAAAAATCATGCTTTTAAATACTTAAACATAATCATAACATCATTGGGGCCCCCGGCTTGTACCACATTCATTCATCATATGTGCGCATCCCTAAGTAAATACGAGGTAGCTAATCTCGACCTACTAGGGTAAGGACAGCTTCATCGGTAGTCCCCGAACCATTAGGACAGCTTCATCGGTAGTCCCAGAACCGTGGACAGCTTCATCGGTAGTTCAGAACCATGGACCTTACTTAGGTCCGGTACAAGCCCATTCATAAAATAAAATACTTTACATGCTTCATCATTCATTTTCCTGATGTAACGACTGGGCTAATTTACCGGCCCATTTACTGGCCCTTACGACCGTCGTACCGTCGTACCGTCGTACCGTGTCGTTACTCATACTTAACATTTTCCTCATTCATACTTAACATCATGGTAACTTAAAGGCATGAACATTCATCATCATTTATTCATAACATGGCATGCATACATATCATTCATAAAATCATGGCATACTTACATATCATTCATAGGTCATGGCATATCTACATATCATTTCTAGGTCATGGCATACTTACATAATTAGCACCTTAATTCATAAAACATACATGGTCATGACACATAGAAAAATATACTTGGATCTTTTCATATATCATACATTTGTGAATCATCATAAGCATTGACCTAACATACAAGTCATAACCCCTAAGTTAGGGTTTTGGTTGGCGTAAACATTCTTCCATCATACCTAAGCATATACATACATCATGGTACCCTATAATCATGCATCCTTGTAACCTTAACCCAATCCATGCCCTAGGGTAAGACCTTGGCCAAAACCCTAGGGAACCCTAAGCCCATGGGAAAATTCACATAGGTCCCCAATTTCATCTCATACTTCCATAACATGCTATGGAACAACTTTTGATCCATAGTTGGAGCTAACCCTAGTGCCCTAGCCCTAGGTTAGTCCTTGGCCGAAACATGTCAGGGGCCCTAGGTCCATGGAAAAATGTTTATAAAAACCATCTACTATCCATCATGTCATAGGGAAACAATTTGAGTATGTTGTATTGGTTTGATCAAGTTCCAACCTTTGGTTGGGGTCCTTGGCCGAAACCTATAGGGTTTCATTAGCATGCAAAAATTCCTACACATCTCCATTAACATCATTTACATCACATGAATACATAAGAGCTATCATTTGAGAGTTTAAAACCAAGTTTAGCCTTGGAACATGGAGTCGTCGAAACCCTATTACCCTCCTTCATGGGTTCTTCCACTTAGATCACAAGCAACTAATTTAGATCATAACCATAGCATGAAAACCATTACACCACAGGTGAGAGGAGTCTTACCTTCCTTGAACTTGCTTATAACCTTTGAATAGAAAAATAACAAGAACCTCCTTGTCTCTAAACTTCCCTAGCCCCTTGTATTCTTGTAGAGGGGCCTTAGATTCTTCAAGAGGGAGCCTTATGTAATGACCCGAGAAATTCT
The DNA here is from genome assembly GCA_024364735.1 of Boesenbergia rotunda. Classification (NCBI taxonomy): domain Eukaryota; kingdom Viridiplantae; phylum Streptophyta; class Magnoliopsida; order Zingiberales; family Zingiberaceae; genus Boesenbergia; species Boesenbergia rotunda. The sequence goes on along the minus strand of JAGFNQ010002157.1, from coordinate 397,842 downwards.
CTTAATATTTTCTTGAAATATTGAGCATGTTTAGATAATTTCTCGAAGGATACAAGAATGTTAGTACGGACCCTTGCCTAGAAATCGATGTTTTCTTGAGAAAACTAGGTACTAAGGGGGGGGGGGTCTATAGGGGTTCCCTAGTACTATAATTATTAGTAAAATTTAGATAAACATCAATATAAATATAAGAAGGTTTTAATAAGAAATATTAACATAATTTTGGGTGAATATTTAAGGGAAATTCGAAATAATACAAAATAAAATAAAATAAATTAGTGCATGCACCAAGGATTGAACCTTGGACCTCTTAAACAACCATGCATGCACTAACCAATTCACCTAACAAGGAAGTGCTAGGAGGGAAGGAAATGAATCCTAGCTAAGGCTTGGGAGAAGGTGAAGAGTCACCAAGGGAAGAGGCACAATGGCTTTTCACTTACCCCTCTTGAAGTGGTATAAAAAGGGAAGAGGTGAAGAGACATTTCTCTTTTCTCCCTTCCACCCAAACCACTTCATCTTCTCCTCTCCTCCCTCCCCATTGCCGAAAACCCCAAGGAGGGTTTTCCCTTGGAAAAAGCTTCCCTAAGGCTCCCTCTTGAAGAACTAAGGCCCCTTTCTAAGGTTACAAGGGCTAGAGGTGATCAAGAGACAACAAGGTCTTCTTCCTCCTTCCAAACCTAAGGTCCCTAATCAAGATCAACAAAGTAAGACTCCCTCACCTATAGTATAATAGTTCTTTTGATGTTTAAGCATGATTTAAATTTGGATTTGAAGTTTAAAGTTGAGAAAATCATGTTTTGGACCCCTATGATATTCGGCCATCAAGGTTTTTAGGTTCATGTTGATGTTAAAAATACTACTTATGCTTTCTAATGTATTCCCATGATGTTTAGAAATTAAATATAATTTTTGGGAATTTTTGGAGGACCCTAAGACCCTTTAGGGTTAGGGACCTTCATGAAGGTCTCCATGGCTTGGGTTTGAACCTAACCCTTCATTTATGTATCTTGGGTACCCCTTGTGATACAAGGGGAGGTTGGAAGGAATTATGTGAAGTTTCATAAGATCTTGAGACCCTAGAAGTTTCGGCCAAGAGGGACCCTAAGGTAAGGAACTAGGTTTCACCTCAAGTAAGGGCTCCAATAACCCCTAAAGTATGCTATGGAAGGTGATAGATGGTTAATTGGAAATGTTATGAATTGGTTCATGCACCCATGGGCCTCACATGTTTCGGCCACCCCTAGAAAGTAGGGCTTAGGGTTAGGGTGAACCCTAATCAAGAGCCCTAATGGCTTCTTATGGCCTCAAGGTTAATGTATGCTTGTTTCTTTTCTTATGCTACCTTATATGTCATTGATAATGGAACCCCCTCACCCTTGTAAGTTCCGGCCATGCATGATAGCTAGGGTTTGGGGTGGAGTTAAGTTTGAAGAATGATGGTTTATGGTTTACTATGAAGTATAGATAAAGGTTCAATCATGTAATAGAAGTTATGTTATCAATAACTCTAACTTTAAGCACCATGTTTCATGTTGATAAGTTATGATTAAATGCCATGCTTAATAGGGTTTAATTATGAATGGCTTATGTTCTATACCATGTCTTGAACAGTAGGTAGTATATTTATGAAAGTTCTACCTATGCATGTTGAGATAGATACTATGTTATGTATGAAATGCAATGCCAACCTTGTGAATCATGATCATGTATGTTATGCATGTATGTTATGTAATGTGTATGAAAAGATTTATGAAGTTTACCTATGTACCATGATCATGTATGCCCTATGAATTAAGATGCTAATCATGTATGTATGCCATGCTTAGGAATAATACGTATGTAGGCCATGTTTATGAATGTTATGAAAATGCATGCTATGATTTTATGAACGGAGATGCATGCCATGTTTTATGAATGAAGATGCATGTCATGTTATTATGAATGAAAATGCATGCCATGTGTTAACGACACGGTACGACGGTACGACGGTCACAAGGACTGGTAAATGGGCCGGGTCGTTAAGGCATCATGATGTTATGCTATGAATGTTTATGAATGATGAAGCATGTAAAGTATTTTACTTTATGAATGGGCTTGTACCAGACCGAAGTATGGGTCCAAGGGATGGGCACCTTAAGAACGCCTCGGTTTTTGGACTATCGACTATGCTGTCCAACGGTTCTGGGACTACCGAAGTTGTCCAACAGTGATGGGCATCTTAAGAACGCCCCGGTTCTGGACTACCGACTATGCTGTCCACGGTTAGGGGACTACCAAAGCTGTCCTTACCCTAGTAGGTCGAGACTAGCTACCTCGTATTTACTTAGGGATGCGTGCACATGATGTATGTGGTACATGCCGGGGACCCCAAATGATGTTTATGTTTATGTTCAAGTATTTAAAATGAAAAGTATGTTTTCAAAAGTAAGCATCGTTATATATATGCATTGACTCATGCATTCATTCATGTTATGCATTATGCTATGATGATAAAGTTTTATGCTTAGCTTCATGTTAAGAACTACGCATGTTAGTAAATGATCATGTTAAGAGGATGCCATATGCTATGTTAAGAATGTCATTTATGTTCATGTTTATGCCATGTCCTATGCTATGATAAGTATGTGATTTATGCTAAGTTTATGCCATGTGATATGCTATGTTAAGTATGTTAAGTATGTTTATGTTCATGCCATGTGTTATGCTATGTTAAGTATGTTAAGTATGTTTATGTTCATGCCATGTGTTATGCTATGTTAAGTATGTTAAGTATGTTTATGTTCATGCCATGTGTTATGCTATGTTAAGTATGTTTATGTTCATGCCATGTGATATGCTATGTTAAGTATATTTGTTATGTTTATGTTATGCCATGAATGCCATGCTAAGTGTATTTCCATGTTCATGTACCGTGTGAGAATTATGCCATGCTGAATGATGTTAGATGCTTATGCTTTATGTAGAGCACCAAGTTATGTTAATGTTTCATGTGCTTATGATTAAGTGATGAACGGTTTTAGTGAGTAGGAAAGAGTCTTACTAAGCCTGTGTGCTTATAGTCTTATTTCCTTATACTGCAGATCACGCAAGGGGACAATGAGGAAGCAGCAGGAGGGGCAGTAATGTGTGTGTGGGTAGTGACTTGGCAGAGAAAATAATATGATCCTAAGTCTTGTGTTAAAACTCTATGCATGCTACTTCTATGTTCAAGTAATGAATTATGTGACCCCATGACATGATATTAAGAATGAAGCTAAAAGTGCTAAGCTTCCATGTTTATGTTTATGCTAAGAATGGTAGTAGGGGCATGCATGTGTAAGTCAAAAATATCTTCCGCTGCATTATGATGTTCACATGCCCCACTCATTCTATGTTAACGTAACACCGCTTCATGATATGTGTATATATAAAAAAAAAGCGGGTGTTACACCTTAGGTGATGTTTTTCCAAGGGAAAACCCACCTTGAGTTTTCGGCAAGGGTGAGGAAGGAGAAGAGAAGAAGAAGTGGTTTGGTGGAAGAGAGAAAAGAAAGGTAACTTCTCCATCTCATGCCTTTTATACCACATCAAGAGGGGTAAGTGAAAAGTCATTGTGCCTCTTCCCTTGGTGACTCTTCACCTTCTCTCAAGCCTTAACTAGAATCCATTTCCTTCCCTCCTAGCACTCCCTTGCTAGGTTAATTGGTTAGTGCATGCATGGTTGTTTAAAAGGTCCAAGGTTCAATCCTTGGTGCATGTGCTAATTTATTTTATTTTATTTTCTATTATTTCGAATTATTCCTTAAAAATTCATCCATAATTATGTTAATATTTCTTATTAAAATCTCTTCATATTTATATTGTCTTTTACCTAATTTACTAATAATTATAGTACTAGGAAACCCATGTAGGCCCCTTAGTACTTAGTTTTTCTCAAGGAAACATCGATTTCCAGGCTAAGGTCCGTACTAACCTTCCTAGGTCCTTCGGAAAATTATCTAGGCATGCTCAATATTTTAAAGAAATATTGAGTGAATTTTCCGAGTTGTTACAATCCCCCATACCTCTTGGAAGTTCGTCCTCGAACTTAGAATAGCTCCGGGTACTTGCGCCTCATCTCGTCCTCACGTTCCCAGGTAGCTTCCTCGAACCGTTGACTTTACCATTGTTGGGACCGGGTGCATGTCGACAAGGATACGAGTTCGTAAAATTTAAAATTTTTACGTGCAGCGGAAGAGTTTGCATAAAATAATTTCCTAAATTATTTTAACTTCGTATCTAGCATGCAACCTTATAGTGTATCGACATAATCATAAAATAAAAGTTTGCGAAAAGTAAACTAATTTACCAAGTACCTCGCGTAACTCGAAGTAAGGGACGAGATCCAACCATAGCGTCCCTTGGAAGCTTCGCCTCTATTCGCGTCCACGCCGAGTTCTCTTCGGGATGACTTCGCAAAGTCACGAGTTTTGTGCCGACGAGAACTACTAGATTCTCTATAGGCACAACTTGAAAGATCAAGAGAAGAGTTAGAAACTAACCAACAAGAAGTAACGGAATCGAATTCCGAGAGGAGAGGAGTCGCTATCCGCTTCTTCTTCTTCTTGTTCGGGTTCTTCTTCTTCTAGTGGCTCACGGCAACACCTCCTTGGTGTTGTGATTGGGCGCCGGCCCTAGAGGAACTAGGGTGCGCCGGCCCTAGAGAGCTAGGGTGCGCCGGCCCTAAGGAAAGAAGAAGAGAAGGAGGAGAGAAGAGAAGAGAGGGAGAGAATAATTAATCTCTTAATTACTCAATTGGAATTAAGGGCTAGCCTTTGGTTCCTTTATATAGTAGCAACTCCTTTGCTAAGTCTCCCTCTAAACCGAATTAACGGAATTAGTTATAAGAAATTTATCTTATAAATTTTCTTATCGCTTATTCCTTTTAAGCCTAGTCTTATTATAAACAATTTATAATAAAACAAATTAGTTATCATAAGAGATTTATTCTATAAATTCTCTTATGAATTTTATTATAACTAACTTTATAATAAAACTAATTATTTATCATAAGAAATTTATCCTATAAATTCTTATGAATTAATTCCGTTTAAACCAAGTCTTTATTATAAACTAATTTATAATAAAAACTAATTCTTCTTCTCTTTAAATTATGGAATAAATTTTATAAGAAATTTATAAACTTTCTTATTATGGATAAATCAATTCATAATTGATTTTATAAAATTAAAATGAACTCAATTCATGGATTATTTTAATCTTCCATAAAAGAATAAATTTCTATAAATTTATTTCTATAAATTTCTTTATACAAATTTATTTATCCATAATTTATAAAATAAATCGCGCTGGATTTATCTTATTAATTAAACCAAAATAAATTGGTTTTCTCCTCTTATTGTGGCCGGCCACCAAAGGGGGTTTTGACACCCTCTTTGGCCGGCCAAACCAACCCGGACCACCGCGAATTAAACTCATTTAATTCGCCCAAAAAGCCTTCAAAAGACTTAGCCATTTTTAGCTTCCATTGCGCCTCTGACTAACTCAGATTCGACTTATTTCTCTTGATCGGAAAATCCAATTTTCAACTCATTTTAAATCCCTCGGATTACTCGTAGTGCGTGTGACTAAATAGGCTTTCGATTTATGTTGGCCGTCTATAATTAACTAATTATAGAACGATCATGAGTGGCACCTAGTAGTACATCATGATCCCCAATTAATTGAAAGATCAACGGTTTGACCTCAGAAGAAATTATTCTGAAACCCTTCAGCAGCTCTAATGAATCGTGCCCCATTCCCTTCACCACCTTATACTCACTTGGTTCAGGACACGGTCAATGGTGTCAGTCCCCACTAGGCTGACTACGTCACGCCTAGCCCAAGTAATGTCTTACTCGTCCTTTGGATTTCTAATTACTCTCATGTATTTTAGAGACTCTCACTCTAAACATGATATGCTCTGGCCAGAGGCTTTGAGTAACAATCCGACGATAGGCCTGGGTATACATCTCCTCGCAATGAGTGGTGAATCCTTTGTAGGCTGTTCAAACATCTTCGGGCACTTCGGCTTATACCCGATCATCCTGGGTCCACACCTCCTTGGAGATGCTTGCTTAAGATGTCAAAATATAAGTCTCTATGACCAAGATGACTTGAACACCGCAAGTCAAAGGAACATCGCACTTAAGCCGCAGTAAGATCTTCATTGACATATCTACATGTAGATTCCCATATGAAGTCTTACAGCTAGTCACTCCAATGAACTAGTTCCCTTAACTAGCATCCATGTTTATCTCTGGACATCCCAATGTCACCAGCCAGTGAGAATCAGCTGAATAGAGAATAACCCATGCTAGTCTCAACAGAACTGATAATGTCCGTATTTATCAATTCATCGACTAGGGATATTTCCAACACTTCACATTTGCACATTTAGAGATAATCACTAGTTGTGATCCCATCACAAATTCTCTTACGCTGTGAACTGTATGGCGGACATTCAGTAGATGAGTTTAAGATCCCAATCAAATACACAAACATGTATACTCAAATAGTGAATTATCATTTATCGAAATAAATGTTTACAATCATAAGGCGATTGCCTTAGGACACTTCTCTCATATCACTAACAACCATAGGACCTTGACTAAGGGCACTTCCTTGTTCCTTAACTTCTTGACTTCCCGATCCAAAATCTGGATAGGTCGGCTTTCATAACTTAGGTCCTCCTGAACTTGTACCGTCTGTGGTTCGATCACTTGGTCCATGTTGGGAATACACTTCTTAAGCATTGACACATGGAACTCGTTATGAATGACTGACATTTCCTAAGGCAACTCCAGTTCGTAAGCCACCTTGCCAACTCTTCTCAGGATCAAGTACGGTCCCACATATCGCGGACTCAGTTTTCCTTTCTTCCCAAATCTCGTTACCCATTTCATAGGGGCCACTTTGAGGAACACTAAGTCTCCAGCATCAAATTCTAGTGGTCTACACCGGACATCTGCATAACTCTTCTGCCGGCTCTGAGCAGCTTCTATTCGTTGTCGAATGTTCTGTATGGCTCGGGTGGTTCTGTTGATGACTTCCGTTGTGAGTCCCATTTCCTTCTTTTTCACCACCTTCGTACCAACAGATCGGAGACCTACATCTCCTCCCATATAAAGCTTCATAAGGTGCCATTCTGATAGTAGCTTGGTAGCTATTATTGTAAGCGAATTCCGCTAAACATAGATACCGACACCAACTCCCTTTGAAATCCAATGCACATGCTCGCAACATGTCCTCCAGCACTTGGTTCACTCGTTCAGTTTGCCTGTCAGTCTGAGGGTGAAAGGCGGTGCTGAACCGTAGTTTAGTGCCGAGAGACTTCTGAACACATTCCCAAAAATGCGAGGTAAAGCGACCATCCCTATCTGAGATGATGGTCTTGGGAACTCCATGAAGCCGGATTATCTCTTTAACATATAATTGAGCCAGTTGCTCAATCGAGTAAGTCATCTTGATTGCTAGGAAGTGAGCAGACTTTGTCAACCTGTCCACAATTACCCATATCGCATCATATCCACTCGTAGTCCTGGGAAGCCCTAAAATAAAGTCCATAGAGATGTCTTCCCACTTCCACTCCGGAATCTCGAGTGGCTGCAGAACTCCCCCGGGTCACTGGTGTTCTGCTTTTACTTGTTGGCAAGTCATGCAAGTACTAACATGCTGAGCCACATCTCTCTTCATACCGGACCACCAAAACTTTCCTTTCAGGTCTTGATACATTTTGGTGGATCCTGGATGCATCGAATAAGGGGTTCCGTGAGCTTCTGCCAATATTTTCCCCCGTAGCTTCGGATCATTAGGGATACATAGGCGATCCCCGAGGTAGAGTACTCCCCCGTCGGTGATGCGAAAACCATCACCCTTCCCTTCTAGAATCTCTTGTTTGACTCTCTGAAGTCTCTGATCTCCATTCTATTTTTCCAATATGTCCTCGAACAGCGTCGGTGATATTGCCATGGTAGATAATTGTCCGGAGATGACTTCGATCCCAAAATTCACAATTTCCCTTCCGAGTGGTCGGGGTAATGTAGATATGGGCATCAAGGTAGCACTTGACTTTCGGTTGAGTGCATCCGCCACCCTGTTTGCCTTCCCTGGATGGTAGAAGATCTCACAGTCGTAATCTTTCACCAACTCCAACCATCGGCGTTGTCTCATATTCAAGTTTTTCTGAGTGAAGAAATATCGCAGACTCTGATGGTCCGTATAAATTCTACACTGCGCTCCGTACAGATAATGCCTCCACACCTTAAGAGCGAAGACCACAGTGGCCAACTCCAGATCATGAGTGGGATAATTCTGTTCATGTTCCTTGAGTTGTCTCGAGGCGTAGCCAATGACCTTACCCCTCTGCATAAGTACCGCTCCCAGTCCCAGCTTAGAGGCATCGCTATACAGGTCAAAACCCTGGTCACATTCTGGAAGGGTAAGAATTGGAGCACTTGTAAGTCTCCCTTTTAGATCTAAGAAACTCTTTTCACAGTTCTCCGTCCATTCATACTTCTTATCCTTCCTGGTGAGGGCCGTTAGGGGGGCTGCAATTCTCGAGAAGTCCTCCACAAATTTTTGGTAGTAGCCTGCCAGCCCAAGGAAGCTTCTGACTTCACTGGCGTTCTTTGGCCGACTCCAGTTATTCACCGCTTCAATCTTCGTTGGATCTACCATAACCCCATCTTTAGAAATAATATGGCCCAAAAAGCCTACTTGGTCAAGCCAGAACTCACATTTGGAGAACTTTGCGTACAATTGTTTCTCTCGAAGAGTTTGTAATACTATCTTCAGATGCTCGGCGTGCTCCTCTTGGTTCCCTGAATAAATAAGAATATCGTCGATGAAAACGATTACAAATTTGTCGAGGAAGGGCAAAAATACCCTATTCATGAGGTCCATGAACATGGCAGGAGCATTTGTCACACCGAAGGGCATAACCACAAATTCGAAATGTCCATACCTTGTTCGGAAGGCCGTCTTCGGAATATCATCTTGTTTCACCCTAACTTGATGATAACCAGACCTCAGGTCGATCTTTGAGAAAACGGTAGCTCCCTTCAATTGGTCAAATAGGTCATCTATCCTCGGAAGGGGATACCTATTTTTTGATCGTCACATTGTTCAAGGCTCGATAATCTATGCACATTCGCATGGATCCGTCCTTCTTCTTCACAAATAGTACTGGAGCTCCCCAGGGGGAATGACTAGGGCGAATAAAACCCTTATCGAGTAACTCCTGTAGTTGTTCTTGCAGCTCTTTTAATTCAACCGGTGCCATCCGGTAAGGTGCCTTGGAGATTGGGTTAGTACCAGGAACCGCTTCAATCTCGAATTCCACTTCTCTATCAGGAGCTAATCATGGTAATTCCTCCGGAAACACCTCTGGGTAATCGCACACAATCTTGACTTCTTCTAGCTTCTAGCTCTTGGTTTGACTTGCGTCAACCACATGCGCTAGAAATCCAGCGTATCCCTTGTCTAACATTTTCCGTGCCTGAAGATTTGATAAAAATTTCCGGGTTCTTCTCCTTGGTTCTCCGACGAATTAAAACACAGAATCTGCCTCGGGTCGAAAGATCACCTTTCGCTTACGGCACTCGATAGAGGCACCGTATTTGCTCAGAAAGTCCATTCCCATTATAACATCATAATCTTGCATGTTGAGTACTATCAGATCGCAGTAAAGTTCTCTTTCCGCGATTCTGACTGGCACCGTACGCAACACATGAGTGGATGTCATTATTTCTCCCGAAGACAGGGTCGTTAAGAACTTACAGTCTAACACTTGGGGTGACCCTCCTATCTTCTTAATATATATCTCAGAAACGAACGAATGTGTCACCCCAGTATTAAACCATGCAGTAGCGTACTGACTGGAAATAAGTATCTGACCTGTGACAACTGTAGAAGCTTCCGCAGCGTCCTCCTTGGTAACAGAGTAAACCCTGGCATTTGTCGCTGTTGGGGAGGCCTCTAACATCGGGGTTCCTTCCAACTCAGCTGGCATATAGTGTAACTTCGCTGGTGTACCCTGGTACTGAACTAGTTGTTGGGAAGAGGCCGGGCTCTTGGTAGGGCAGTAGGCCACAATATGTCCTTCCACGCCACAGATGTAACACCGGTTCGTACCCTTGCGGCATTCCCCAGAGTGGTTTTTCCCGCATGTCGCGCATGAGGAAAGCTTGGACTGTTTATTTGTTGGGCCCCCTTGAGAGTTGTCTCCTGGCATTCGTTTACCACCTTGATCTCCTTTCCAAGTAGCATGGATGTTCTGGGACCTTTGACCCCTTTCATTCATCGCCTTCCTTTGCTGATTGATATTGTTCAGATAGTGCTCAGTGAGTAGGGCACTACTAAACAATTCCTCGGCGGTCTGGGGCCTGTTAACTCCGCCAGCCACGTTCAGGGCTATTTCGGGTCGCAACATCTTCAGCATAAGTCGGACCCTCACTTTTTCCGTGCTGACCAGCTTAGGGCACAGACGAGCCAGTTGATTAAACTTTTTCACGGCTTCATTAACCGTGAGATTGCCCTGCCAGAATTCCGTGAACTCGTCGTAGTGTTTGTTTGTGACACGCATATTGAAGAATTCTTCAAAGAATTCTGATTCGAAATCTGACCACGCCATCTGGTTCACCTGTCTCTTGGCCTTGACTCTTTCCCACCACATTCTGGCATTCCCAGAAAGGCAGAAGGATGCACAATTGATCGTCTCATGCTCTGGCCAGTCCAGCAGTTCCAATGTACTTTCCACCGTTTTGAACCACGCCTGGGCGTCCCATGGTTCGCCAGCACCCGAGAAATTTTCCGATTTCAGCCTCAACCACTGGATCAGATAAGCCTCTTGTCGTGCTATAGCGGTCGAGCCCGTCGGAGGGGTTTGCGTAACCGTAGGCGCCATTGGTATAGCAGTCTGATTTGCTGGGGGGGGTCGTAGAATTTTCTTGTTGGTTCATTAGGGTATTAATGGTTTACTGTTGCTCCGTGACTTGACGCTGAAGTTGGGTCACCAATTGCATCAGATCAGGCGAGGAAGTCGTCTCATTAAGTCGGTTACTCTGTCTTCTAGCCATGTTTTCCTTCATAAAGGACCAGTATAGTTAATATGTGTTATTATTATTATCCCTACCCCATAACCAACTCTAACATATCCGACATATCTGACTCCCTAAAAATAAAATAAAGTATCATTCACATCAGTATCCTGAAATACTTTTCATCATGAGCATCATTCCTACTTGCATATTCTAGAAACGTATGAGAACTTATGCATAGAGATACTTACTTGGAAGCGGCAGGAAGAAGGCTTGATGTGTGTGTAGTGAGATAGCAACTGCTCTGATACCAACCTGTAACGCCCACCTTTTTCGGTCCACCGAGAAGGCGGCGTTACGCTAATCATACATGTACATAGACTAACATCTTAATGCAGCGGAAATACATTTCATTTTTTTTTCTCTACACATGCTTTTAACCATGCAACCATTGCTTAAATCATATGCACATATCTACATTATCATTCATGGACATGGTAACATATTACCAACATTCATAGCTTCATGCATCATGACATCATCTTTCCATAACTTATTCATAAACATTCCAGTTAGCAAGTAGTCTATCCATAAACTTCATAAGTAGCAAATTATGTCTTAAGCATAGCAATAATAAGTTGAGCATAAAACCAAGTTGACATTGTCAGATCACAAAACATTCAGTAAGTAACTTGAGAGAAATTCTTGGCCATGTCACTACCACACACACATATCCTTGCCTCTTCCGTGGCTTCCTTTAGAAATCTCTTGCTTGATCTGCAACATAAGAAAAGAAGACTATAAGCACTTGGCTTAGTAAGACCCTTTTCCTACTCACAAAATCCATACGACTCATAAACATGACCATAATACTTCGATCCTACATATCATCGCATACTACTAGCATACTTCATAACGTAAACATAATTAAAATCATGGCATCAAAACTTATCATGAACATAAATAAAATCAGGGCATTATAATTAACATAACATCAATAAATCATGGCATCATCATCTAACATGAAAATAAATAAAATCATAGCATCAAAATTAACATAAACATCAATAAATCATGGCATCATCATCTAACATGAGCATAAATAAAACCATAGCATCATAATTAACATAAACATCAATAAATCATGGCATCATCATTTAACATGAACATAAATAAAATCATAACATCATAATTAACATAATCATCGATAAATCATAGCATCATCATCTAACATGAACATAAATAAAACCATAGCATCATAATTAACATAAACATCAATAAATCATGGCATCATCATTTAACATGAACATAAATAAAATCATAGCATCATAATTAACATAAACATCAATAAATCATGACATCATTATTTAACATGAACATCAATAAATCATTTCCATAAACATTCTTTGCATAAACATAATGCATAACATGAATAAATGCATGCGGTAAATGCATATATATATCATAAGGATGCTTAGCTTAAAAATCATGCTTTTAAATACTTAAACATAATACTAACATCATTGGGGTCCCCGGCTCGTACCACATTCATTCATCATATGCGCGCATCCCTAAGTAAATACGAGGTAGCTAATCTCGACCTACTAGGGTAAGGACAGCTTCATCGTTAGTCCCCGAACCGTTAGGACAGCTTCATCGGTAGTCCCAGAACCGTGGACAGCTTCATCGGTAGTCCATAACCATGGACCTTACTTAGGTCTGGTACAAGCCCATTCATAAAATAAAATACTTTACATACTTCATCATTCATTTTCCTGATGTAACGACCCGGCCCATTTACCGACCCATTTACCGACCCTTACGACCGTCGTACCGTGCCGTTACTCATACTTAACATTTTCCTCATTCATACTTATCATCATGGTAACTTAAAGGCATGAACATTCATCATCATTTATTCATAACATGATATGCATACATATCATTCATAAAATCATGGCATACTTACATATCATTCATAGGTCATGGCATATCTACATATCATTTCTAGGTCATGGCATACTTACATAATTAGCACCTTAATTCATAAAACATACATGGTCATGGCACATAGAAAAATATACTTGGATCTTTTCATACATCATACATTTGTGAATCATCATAAGCATTGACCTAACATACAAGTCATAACCCCTAAGTTAGGGTTTTGGTTGGCGTAAACATTCTTCCATCATACCTAAGCATATACATACATCATGGTACCCTATAATCATGCATCCTTGTAACCTTAACCCAATCCATGCCCTAGGGTAAGACCGTGGCCGAAACCCTAGGGAACCCTAAGCCCATGGAAAAATTCACATAGGTCCCCAATTTCATCTCATACTTCCATAACATGCCATGAAACAACTTTTGATCCATAGTTGGAGCTAACCCTAGTTCCCTAGCCCTAGGTTAGTCCTTGGCTGAAACATGTAAGGGGCCCTAGGTCCATGGAAAAATGTTTATAAAAATCATCTACTAACCATCATGTCATAGGGAAACAATTTGAGCATGTTGTATTGGTTTGATCAAGTTCCAACCTTTGGTTGGGGTCCTTGGCCGAAACCTATAGGGTTTCATTAGCATGCAAAAATTCCTACACATCTCCATTAACATCATTTACATCACATGAATACATAAGAGCTATCATTTGAGTGTTTAAAACCAAGTTTAGCCTTGGAACATGGAGTGGCCGAAACCCTAGAACCCTCCATCATGGGTTCTTCCACTTAGATCACAAGCAACTAATTTAGATCATAACCATAGCATGAAAACCATTACACCACAGGTGAGAGGGGTCTTACCTTCCTTGAACTTGCTTATAACCTTTGAATAGAAAAATAACAAGAACCTCCTTGTCTCTAAACTTCCCTAGCCCCTTGTATCCTTGTAGAGGGGCCTTAGATTCTTCAAGAGGGAGCCTTAGGTGAAGTTTTTCCAAGGGAAAACCCACCTTGAGTTTTCGGCAAGGGTGAGGAAGGAGAAGAGAAGAAGAAGTGGTTTGGTGGAAGAGAGAAAAGAAAGGTAACTTCTCCATCTCATGCCTTTTTATACCACATCAAGAGGGGTAAGTGAAAAGTCATTGTGCCTCTTCCCTTGGTGACTCTTCACCTTCTCTCAAGCCTTAACTAGAATCCATTTCCTTCCCTCCTAGCACTCCCATGCTAGGTGAATTGGTTAGTGCATGCATGGTTGTTTAAAAGGTCCAAGGTTCAATCCTTGGTGCATGCGCTAATTTAATTTAATTTATTTTCTATTATTTCAAATTTTTCCTTAAAAATTCACCCATAATTATGTTAATATTTATTATTAAAATCACTTCATATTTATATTGTCTTTTACCTAATTTACTAATAATTATAGTACTAAGAAACCCATATAGGCCCCTTAGTACTTAGTTTTTCTCAAGGAAACGTCGATATCTAGGCTAAGGTCCGTACTAACCTTCCTAGGTCCTTTGGAGAATTATCTAGGCATGCTCAATATTTTAAAGAAATATTGATGTTACAGGTTGGTATCCCATGGGGTCCAGGGCAACATGGGATTACTGGACCGGCTATTCTGGAGACTGGAGCAAGAAGGTCGTCCGATGATGGACGATTATAGGATTGGAGCACTGCTTCGTTCGCTGCCGCAGCGTGCGAGTGAGGTTGCTTGTCAGATCTGGGGGCGGCAGGGATGCCGGATCTCGTATACGGAGTTATGTGCGCAACTTCTCCGCCATGAGTTTCCAGATGATCTGGGGGACTCGGAGGATGATACGGAGATGCACGAGGAGGATCCGGAGGCGTTCGAAGAGGATCCTGAGATGCCTCCTCCCGAGATGTTCGAGGAGGATCCTGAGATGCCTCCTCCCGAGATGTTCGAGGAGGATCCGGAGATATATGAGGAGGACCCTGAGGAGTACGAGGGGGGCCCCGAGATGCTTGAGATGTTTGAGGAGGACCCGATGCCAGAGGGGGATCCTGAGATGCTGGAGATGTTTGAGGAGGACCTCGAGATAGACGAGGAGGCTCCCGAGATAGAAGAGGAGGATCCGATGGAGACAGTAGAAGATCCCGAGGTGGGCCCAGGGGAGGTGAACGAGGGAGTGCTGGCCACCGCCGTGGTGTTCTTCATTTTGGGCGTGATGGCGACCAATCTAGTTCGCTGAGTTCAGGCGGTTATTTTTGTTTTTTTTGTGAACTGATGAGAGTTGAGTTGTCATAATACAATTAGTCATAAGTGTAACTCAACTTTGTGTTCATGAACATGGTATTAATTGAGCGTCCTCAGAATATGAGTAAGTAAGGCGGACCTAGTACTAACATAATATTACCTAACCTGTATACCTGTACTGTCTTAGCTATCCATCATATAACATAATTATATTATATAAAACAAAAAAAAGAGAATAATATGAGAGTGTGTACCAATATATAAATATAATTATAATAATTCCTTATCATATAAGTATCGTCGTAATTCACCTATCGTATAGGTTCTTGATATGAGCCTACATACAGGTTGATATGTATCATCTCAGCCTATGAGTTATCACTTATACATATTATTCCATAAGTAATTATAGATATTATACATATAATTTACATGATAAGAAATTATAAATTATGATACCATGTATAACCTATAATGCAGTCTCATGTAGGGAATTATATAATAGCCTACCTACATAAGATGATAACACTCTCACCCACGTTAGCGTATGGTATTAGTTCCATTATACTAATTCTAATATGACTAATGATATAAGTATAACCTAAAATGATACACATAGGGTAGGGTCCTGATCATAACAATGCTTATTATAGATTATGAGCCCACTATGTTTTCATACTAATTATAAATATTAGTATTATCAATGTATGTGTCACTATTACCTTATATATAATATATAAGATTACCTTAAGTTATTCTATAGTAATATAATAAATATGATCTCACTTAGCATATAATAACCATTAACTAATATAATTCAGTCTCATGTTGTGGACTAATATTTCGGAACTATACTATTATTAGGTTTACCCATAACTATGATAAGGATATAAATTATGATATATGCATATAAGTACATCATAGGGCTATTAATGACACTAGCTAAACTATACCAATCATGTATGTCACTCATATCGTCAAGGATATAAGCAATCAAATAGCCGTGAATAAGGTACACATAACCATGTAGGTTAGGTTGGGAAAGTGTCCAGAAGTGCCTCGGCACTAAACTACGCTTTAGTACCGCCTTTCACCCTCAGACCGACGGGCAAACTGAGCGGATGGATCAAGTACTGGAGGACATGTTACGAGCTTGTGTCTTGAATTTCAAAGGGAGCTGGTGCCGATACCTATGTTTAGCGGAATTAGCTTACAACAATAGCTACCAAGCTACTATCAGAATGACACCTTATGAAGCTTTGTATGGGAGGAGATGTAGGTCTCCGATCTGTTGGTACGAAAGTGGTGAAAAGAAGGAAATGAGACTCACCACGGATGTCATCGACAGCACCACCCGAGCCATACAGAACATTCGACAACGAATAGAAGCTGCTCAGAGCCGGCAGAAGAGTTATGCAGATGTCCGGCGTAGGCCACTAGAATTTGATCCTGGAGACTTAGTGTTCCTCAAAGTGGCCCCTATGAAAGGGGTGACGAGATTTGGGAAGAAAGGAATACTGAGTCCGCGATATGTGGGACCGTACTTGATCTTGAGAAGAGTTGGCAAGGTGGCTTACGAACTGGAGCTGCCTCAGGAAATGTCAGCCATTCATAACGTGTTCCATGTGTCAATGCTTAAGAAGTGTATTCCCAACATGGACCAAGTGATCGAACCACAGACGGTGCTAGTTCAGGAGGACCTAAGTTATGAAAGCCGACCTATCCAGATTTTTGGATCGGGAAGTCAAGAAGTTAAGGAACAAGGAAGTGCCCTTAGTCAAGGTCCTATGGCAAAGTCAACGGTTCGAGGAAGCTACCTGGGAACGTGAGGACAAGATGAGGCGCAAGTACCCGGAACTATTCTAAGTTCGAGGACGAACTTCCAAAAGGTATGGGGGATTGTAACGACCCGAAAAATTCACTTAATATTCCTTTAAAATATTGAGCATGCCTAGATAATTTTCCGAAGGACCTAGGAAGGTTAGTACGGACCTTAGCCTAGAAATCGATGTTTCCTTGAGAAAAACTAAGTACTAAGGGGCCTACATGGGTTTCCTAGTACTATAATTATTAGTAAATTAGGTAAAAGACAATATAAATATGAAGAGATTTTAATAAGAAATATTAACATAATTATGGGTGAATTTTTAAGGAAAAATTCGAAATAATAGAAAATAAAATAAAATAAATTAGTGCATGCACCAAGGATTGAACCTTGGACCTTTTAAACAACTATGCATGCACTAACCAATTCACCTAGCAAGGGAGTGCTAGGAGGGAAGGAAATGGATTCTAGTTAAGGCTTGGGAGAAGGTGAAGAGTCACCAAGGGAAGAGGCACAATGACTTTTCACTTACCCCTCTTGATGTGGTACAAAAAGGCATGAGATGGAGAAGTTACCTTTCTTTTCTCTCTTCCACCAAACCACTTCTTCTTCTCTTCTCCTTCCTCACCCTTGCCGAAAACTCAAGGTGGGTTTTCCCTTGGAAAAACTTCACCTAAGGCTCCCTCTTGAAGAATCTAAGGCCCCTCTACAAGGATACAAGGGGCTAGGGAAGTTTAGAGACAAGGAGGCTCTTGTTATTTTTCTATTCAAAGGTTATAAGCAAGTTCAAGGAAGGTAAGACCCCTCTCACCTGTGGTGTAATGGTTTTCATGCTATGGTTATGATCTAAATTAGTTTCTTGTGATCTAAATGGAAGAACCCATGAAGGAGGGTTCTAGGGTTTCGGCCACTCCATGTTCCAAGGCTAAACTTGGTTTTAAACTCTCAAATGATAGCTCTTATGTATTCATGTGATGTAAATGATGTTAATGGAGATGTGTAGGAATTTTTGCATGCTAATGCAAACCCTAGCGAAGGAATGCTAGGCTCTGGCGAAGGACTGCCAGAAGAAAAGTCCTAGCGAAGGAATGCTAGGCTCTGGCGAAGGACTGCCAGAAGAAAAGACCTAGCGAAGGACTGCTAGGCTCTGGCGAAGGGCTGCCAGAATAAAAGACCTAGCGAAGGGCTGCTAGGCACCAAGCGAATGGCAGCTTGGTACTCAAGACCTGGCGAAGGGCTGCTGGGCAAAAGTCCAACTGGAGGATCCGGTTGGCACCAGGTAAACTGTCCCGAGAGGAGTAGGTGAGGACGCGTTCCCCTTTGAGGGAACATTAGGCGTCGGTTCGACCTAGGGCTCCATTTTAGAGACCAAAGTCAGAACCAAGACAGCTCTGGCTGTACTATACTAATTTATATTTGTTTTGTCTTGTTTTGGACTAACCCTGGATGCAGGACCGAAGGACCGAGTGTCTGCAGCTCAGAGAGCCTCAGAGGAGTGAGGTAGAAGCTGAGCAGGGCGCCCCGAGTGTCCCGGGCGCCCCCAAGGCCAACACAAATAGTCGAAGCAATGTCTACATCAGAAACAAGCTTCTGAGGGCGCCCCCGCTGTCCCGGGCACCCCCAAGGTGAACCAAACTCAGAAGGAAGCTGGCTATCGCGCCTGCGCTGCGCACCAGGGCGCCCCCGCTGTCCCGGGCGCCCTCACAGCCAGGGCGCCCCCGCTGACCAGGGCGCCCCCAGCTGCTCTCACCGAGGAGTGGCCAAAGCTGCGGATAAGGGCTGAACTGGTCAACCAGGGCGCCCCCAGCGTCCAGGGCACCCCCGTCAAAGGCTTATCCCGAATTTTGAGGGATAAACCCTTGACTGCGCCAAAATCGGATCGGGTGCCACGTGGGGGGGGGGGGGGCGCCCCCGTTGACCAGGGCGCCCCCAGGCCTTATATAAAGGGCCCTCGACCCCAGCTTCCAACAACAACTTCGAAACAACGCTCCGACTCTCTTCTGCTCTCGTGCTTCATCCCGGAAACTTCCCAATTCGAGCCGACGACGTCCCGCTGCTCCGAAAAAGTCAACTTACCTCGGACGTTGGTAAAAGAAGAGTCATTTTTCAATTGTTAAGTTTACTGTGCTGTGTCTGAAAACTATATTTGTAAACTGGTTTTGCGAACTTATAGAATTGCCCGCAGAAAACGGTCAACGACCGTGGGCCTTGGAGTAGGAGTCGACCCAGGCCCCGAACCAAGTAAATACACTGTGTTTGCGTTGTTTGCTTTTTTATATTCCGCTGCGTAACTGCTCTACTCTCAAATCCGAATGTTTTCCGATATTCACCCCCCCTCTATCGGTTTTCTCGATCCAACAAGTGGTATCAGAGCGGGGAAATTCAAACTTGGTGCAACCACCAGTTTGAAATTTTTTTTCGGATTTTCTTTTCCTCTATTTTTTCGTTAAATATTTCGTTCGAATTTTTTTTCAAGGTTGGTGCAACACCCCTTGATAAATTTTTTTTATTATTATTCCCGCACTACTAATCCAAGACCAAGTCTTGGGATAGTTTTTTTTGTTAGTTTTCCATTACAGATCAGATGGCCATGCAAGAGGGATTTAGCACCGCCCGACCTCCACTTTTCAGCGGAGAAGACTTTTCTTACTGGAAAAGTCGAATGGAGGTCCACCTGAAAACTCAGGTGGACATGTGGATTATCATTCAGTCCGGACTGGAGATTCCCACAAACGCTGAAGGCTTACCTCAAAGCTACTCAGAATGGGACACCACTCTCAAGCGCAAAATAGAAGCCGATGCAAAAGTAACACAAACCCTTCAATGCGTACTGACAAAAGAGGAGCTGAACCGCGTGGGCCCCTTCAACAGTGCCAAGGAGCTTTGGGCAAAATTGATCGAGCTGCACGAAGGGAGGTCAGATACTCGGGTCAGTAAGAGGGATCTGCTCCTAAACAAACTATACACCATCAAGATGGCCGACAACGAAACAGCAGCCCAGCTCCATGAACGAATCCAAGAATTGATGAACGGTCTTCACACTATAGGTCATAGGGTTGAAAACCATGACTTAATAAGGTACGCCCTAAACGCTTTCCTTAGAAATACCTTGTGGGCATCTATGGTAGATGCATACAAGGTTTCAAGGGATCTCTCTAAAATTAAATTAGATGAATTGTTTTCTGAGTTAGAACTTCATGAACAGACTAACTGTAATATGGCCGAGAAGAGTATTGCCTTTTTTGCAGGAAAAACAGGAAGGACAACAAAGAAGAAGCCTGAACCTGAACCCGAGTCTAACTCAGACTCGGAATCAGAAGACGAAGAAGGAGATCAAACTAAGCTGGTCCGACTAGCCAGAAGCTACTATAAGGAGCTGAAGAACCGAACCAACAAACAGAAAATCAGCCGAAGAAAGGACTAACCAGCTGAACCCGTAAATGATAAAAACAAGTTCAATGTAACCTGCTACGAGTGCAAGAAGAAGGGCCACTACAAGACAGAATGTCCAAATCTAAAGGAAATCAAAAAGACAAGAAGAAAGAAAGCACTCCAAGCAACCTGGGACGAATCTTCCTCAGAAGAAGAAGAAGAAGCACCTCAATCAAATCTACTAGCTCTGACCGCCTCAGATAAAGTCGAGACTGAATCAGAATCAGAACAGGACGACGGCGAGCTGACCTTTACAGAAGATGGTGAAATTAAGGTAACTGGTTTTAATAGATGTCAATTAACTGATTTAATTTCATTTCTTTCTCGAGATTTGGCAAAAGCCAAACTCCGAGTCGAATCCCTCCGACAGGAAGTAAAACTCCTAAAAGAGAGAGCTGACTCTAGACCCCTAACCGAGAAGGTTCAAGAAGGAACCCCTACTCAAGTTGAAAAACTTGAAAAGGAGAACTCCTCCCTAAAAACTCAGGTTAAGGATCTTAGATCAGCTTTAGAACGATTTACTTCTGGTTCCAAAAATCTTGACATGATTCTTGGAAAACAGAAGTTCGTTCTAAATCGATCCGGACTCGGCTATAGAACCAAATCCCGGCAAAGATCTTACTTTGCTGTACTGAACCAGTCTAGACCTAAGGTTCAGGCATGGGTGCCAAAACTATGCCTGACTAAACAAACTGGTTCAAATCAATTTTGGATCTCCAAGGACAAGATTCACATCTTGCCTAACCCTTACAGAGGCTTTAGTCCAGGGGGAGCCAAAATTAAAACAATTTTTATTATTAGATAATTTTTTTTTACAATTGCCTGATTGATTGTTTATTTAATTTTCTGCAATTTACCATGCTTAGACTTAGGAATGGTTAGTCTTAAGGACTCAATTACTTGAAGTTTGAAAACATAGTATTGGGAGGAGGTGAGATGATAGTACGTTGGGGAAACCAACTCTAATAAGATCAAGTCTACTTGGTCTCTTTAGACTGGTGAAACCAGCCGAAGCTACCGATCCAAAACCCAAGCTAGTTAGACCAGAAAATGACCTAATTTAATTTGAAAATGAAATTTCATTAAAAGGCTTTGTCAAGGAAAGGGTGGATGATCCCATAAGGCTACGACCAAAGAAGGCCTAGTGCCTCGCCAAGACCTGGAAGCCAATTTCTGAAATTCAAATTCAAATTATCTTTTGTCAAATTCGAATCTAACACAAATTTCAAATAATTATAGATTCAATTCTGTTTTCAAAATTTCTGTTTTCCAAACTTACTCTTTTTTTCGAAAATCACTTAACCTGTTTTCAAAACTCTTTTCAAAATCAAATTTGTTTTCAAAATTAAATACTTTTTCAAAATAAATTAAGCTTCCTTTTCAATATTAATTTTTACCCTCAAACCTGTCTCACAAAAACCTTAAGGTTAACGTGATTGAAAACCCTAGACTGGGGTGAGACAGACTAGGCAGTGAAACTCAATTTAAGCTATTCCTGACTCAAATTGGATCCAAATCAAGGAAACTCTTTATGTGTAGGAACATAAAGATTTGGACCAATGGATGTTGGATAGCGGTTGCTCCAGACACATGACTGGAGATAAATTGAAGTTCACCAAGCTCAAGTTCAAAAACCTAGGCTCAGTGGCATTTGGAAATAATGCAACACTCAAGGTAATTGGGTCAGGTAATATTGAACTTAAATCTGATTTCATTATCAAGAAAGTTCTATTGGTTGAAAACTTTAATTTTAACTTACTTAGCATAAGTCAGTTATGTGATTCTGGTTATCTAGTTACTTTCAACAATTCTAACTGCCTGATTAGAAATGCACAAGACTCAGAAATCATGCTTAAGGGCACTAGGAAAAATAATGTATACACTATAAACCTTCCTCTTGTACCCAAATGCATGTTAACACAATTAGAACAATCAAACCTCTGGCATAGGAGACTAGGTCACACTAACCTAAGAACCATCTCTAAAGTTACTCAACTTGACTTAATCAAAGGAATACCTATAATCAAAAACCATGAAAATCTAATATGCAATTCTTGTAATCAAGGCAAACAAACCAAATCTAGTCACAAATTAGTCCAATCTGATCAAACCCAAACTACACTTGAGCTCCTACACCTTGACCTATTTGATTCACATGGAGCCAAGTCACTAAGTGGAAATCAATACGGCTTAGTGATAGTTGATGACTATTCTAGGTTTACCTGGGTCAGATTTCTAAAGACCAAAGATGAAACCCTGAACCTGTTTAATAACTTTTGTAAGTTAATTGAAAATCAAAATGATACCAAAATCAAAAGACTTAGGTCTGAC
The DNA here is from genome assembly GCA_024364735.1 of Boesenbergia rotunda. Classification (NCBI taxonomy): domain Eukaryota; kingdom Viridiplantae; phylum Streptophyta; class Magnoliopsida; order Zingiberales; family Zingiberaceae; genus Boesenbergia; species Boesenbergia rotunda. Next base: position 375,033 of record JAGFNQ010002157.1, on the reverse strand, counting down.
CACAGGGGAGAATTCGAGAATCAAAGATTCGAAGAATTCTGCAAAATAAATGGGTATAAACATAAATTTTCGTTCCCTAGAACCCCCCAATAGAATGGCATAGTAGAAAGGAAAAACAGAACCCTACAGGAAGCTGCTAGGGCTATGCCCAATGAATTTGACCTACCTAACCATTATTGGGCAGAAGCAATTAGCACAGCTTGCTATATCCAAAATAGGATTCTGATTAATAAAAGGCTAAATAAAACACCCTATGAACTTTACTACCATAGACTTCCAAACCTACACTATCTTAGAGTCTTTGGATGCAAAGTTCATATTCTAAATACCAAAGACTATCTTGGAAAATTCCAATCTAAGTCAAACCCAGGCATCTTTTTAGGGTACTCTACAACAAGTAGAGCTTATAGGGTCTACAACAAAATAACTAAGAAAATTGAAGAAACAACCAATTTAATATTTGATGAAGAAATTAGCCCAAAAACTGATAATTCTGACTTAGCTTCATCAAATACTGATCAAGAAGATAACACAGAAACCCTAATTGAACCCTTAAATGATTTAACAATTGAACCAACTTCTGAGTTAGTTGAACCAACCAATGAACCAAGAATTGAACCTATTGGACCAGCTGGACTTGAAGCTGAGCCAAGTACTAGAAAAACCAAGAAACCCAGACTCAGTCACCCAACTGACCAAATTGTAGGTGATCCAACCTTAGGAGTCAGAACTAGGGCTTCCTATAGAAATCTTAGTCAAATAGCCATGATTTCAAAGATTGAACCTAAGACTATTGAGGAAGCCCTACCTGATCCTGACTAGATCTTAGCCATGCAAGAAGAGTTAGCCCAATTTGAGAGAAATCAAGTCTGGGAGTTAGTACCTAAACCTAAGGGCAAATCCGTAATTGACACTAAGTGGGTTTTTAGGAATAAGTTAAACGATCAAGGTGAAATAGTCCGAAATAAAGCTCGCTTAGTAGCTAAGGGATTCAGTCAAGTAGAAGGGTTGGATTATGATGAAACCTATGCCCCTGTAGCTAGACTTGAGTCTATTAGGATGTTACTGGCCTTTGCATCCCATAAAGGAATCAAATTATACCAAATGGATGTAAAGTCAGCCTTCTTGAATGGGCTAATTAAGGAAGAGGTTTATGTAGGACAACCCCCAGGATTTGAGGATATAGAAAAACCTGATTATGTCTATAAACTTAGTAAAGCCCTTTATGGACTAAAACAAGCACCTAGGGCCTGGTATGAAAGATTATCCAATTACCTGATCTCCAAAGAATTCAAACAAGGTCAAATTGACCCAACCTTGTTTGTTAAAGTTTTAGAAAAAGATATATTTATTGCCCAAATCTACGTAGATGATATAATATTTGGGTCAATAAATTCTAAATTTCTAAAAGAATTTGTAAAAATAATGGAAAATGAATTTGAAATGAGCTTAGTTGGGGAGCTCAACTTCTTCCTAGGGTTACAAATCAAACAAACCAAAGATGGAAATTATGTACACCAATCCAAGTATGCTAAAGAAATAATTAAGAAGTTTAAAATGGATAACTCTAAAAGTATAAATACCCTAATGGCCACAAATGTAAAAATAGATAGTGACCCTGATGGTAAACCAGTAGACCTAAAACTTTATAGAAGTATGATAGGAAGTCTACTGTACCTTACAGCCAGCAGACCTGATATACTTTTCTCAGTAGGAATGTGTGCTAGGTACAAAACCTGTGCTAAGGAAACTCACTTAGCAGCCCTAAAATGAATTTTAAGATACATTAAGGGCACCCTAAATGTAGGGATTTGGTATCCTAGGACTTCATCCTTTAAGTTATCAGGATACTCTGATTCTGACTATGCTGGTTGTAAATTAGATAGAAAAAGTACAAGTGGAAGCTGCCAACTCTTAGGAAATAGCTTAGTAAGTTGGTGCAGTAGAAAGCAACACTGTGTTGCTTTATCCACAACTGAAGCTGAATATGTAGTCTTAGGAGAGTGTGTAGCTCAACTCCTGTGGATGATGCACACTCTTAAGGACTTTCAGCTAGACTACAATCAAACCCAAGTCAATATTGACAATATCAGCTCAATTAACTTAACCAAAAACCCAATTCAACATTCCAGAACCAAACACATAGAAGTAAAACATCACTTTGTAAGAGATCACGTAGCTAGGGGTGAAATAGTCCTTAAGCATGTAGACTCCAAATCTAACCTAGCTAACATATTCACTAAACCCCTACCTGAATCTGAGTTCAGCTCACTAAGAAGGCAGTTAGGATTATGCTTAGTAGAATAGAATCACTTTTTTTTGCTTTTCTGCTCTAATTAAAAATGTTTTTAAATTGGTTTTAATGTTTTTTTCTTTTCAAACTTTTGACTTAGTTTTATTTCAAAAACTACCTCTTTCAAAACTAGGGTCTTTCTTCGAAATGGACTTAGCCTAGGCCCTAACCTTAGAACTGCATGCACCTATAGATCTAGAAGCCAGCATCTCACAAGCACCGTCGGGTACTTCTGATTGATAACCTAGAAAGGGTTGAGATGCTTAGGTCTTTGCCTTAATTCAAGATGCTTTAAGTCAGTGCATCTACAGAAATTGGGGCACTAAATACAAACTGAACAACAATCAGGTTAAGTGTCAAGTTTAGACAATCTAACTTGAACAGCTCACTTAACTTGACTAACCCTAGCGAAAGCTACTGTTTATAACAGTTAGTAAGTAGCTAATTGGGTTAGACAGGTCCCTAAAGATGAAACCAGACTTAGGTCCTAATTTGATTCAGTACAACAAATGCTCTATTTACTTAATGCAAATAACTGTTGTTCTGCATTTTTTGATATATGTCAAAGGGGGAGAGATGGAAAGAAAAGAGGGAATTCAAATCAAATTTTTTTTCTTTTGTCAAAAAGTAATTTTTGAAAACTAAAAAGGCTTACTTTCTAAACTAAAAAGTTTTCGATTTCAAAATTCAAAAGCTTAAAATTTTTTTCTGAAATTCTTTCTAAGCTGAAAAAGTTTTTAACTCTGAAATTTCTTTTTGCTTAAATTTTTTTTTAAAATTTTTCTAAACTTAAAAATTCTTTAACTCTGAAAGTTTTGTTAAAGCTTAAAATTTTTTTTCTAAATTTTTCTAAGCTTGAAAATCTTTCCAAATTTTTCTAAACTTGAAAATCCTTTCTAAAGTCTGAATTTTTTAAAGCTTGAAAATTTCTAAAAACTTTCTAAAGACTGAATTTTCTTTAGCTTAAAACTTTCTTCAAGTCTGAAAAAGTGTCTAAGTCTGAAAGTTTTCCTAAAGCTTAAGATTTGTTAAAAGTCTGAAAACTTCTCTAAACATAGAACATGCCTTTTGGAAAAACTTAGCCAATACTTGAAAAGTTTCCCAAACTCAAACTTGTTATCAAACATGAAATTTTCTAAGTATTGAAAATCACACCACGTACTTTTGAAAAACCTAGGGGGATATTTCTTCCAGGGGGAGGGAATCTAACTTAGGATTTCATTTACGCAATTTAACTTAACTTTTTAAACTAGGTTGCCATATATCAAAAAGGGGGTGATTGTTGGTGCAGGTCGCACCCAAGTCAAACCTGTGTTTTGATATTGGCAAAAGGGTTCAAAAGTTAAGGATTATTTGTTGTCTAACACTTTACTTGAGTGTACAGGAAAAGTCCTAGCGAAGGGCTGCTAGGCTCTAGCGAAGGACTGCCAGAAAGGAAAAGTCCTAGCGAAGGAATGCTAGGCTCTGGCGAAGGACTGCCAGAAGAAAAGACCAAGCGAAGAACTTCTAGGCTCTGGCGAAGGGCTGCCAGAATAAAAGACCTAGCGAAGGGCTGCTAGGCACCAAGCGAAGGGCAGCTTGGTACTCAAGACCTGGCGAAGGGCTGCTGGGCAAAAGTCCAACTGGAGGATCTGGTTGGCACCAGGTAAACTCTCCCGAGAGGAGTAGGTGAGGACGCGTTCCCCTTTGAGGGAACATTAGGCGTCGGTTCGACCTAGGGCTCCATTTTGGAGACCAAAGTCAGAACCAAGACAGCTCAGGCTGTACTATACTAATTTATATTTGCTTTGTCTTGTTTTGGACTAACCCTAGATGCAGGACCGAAGGACCGAGTGTCTGCAGCTCAGAGAGCCTCAGAGGAGTGAGGCAGAAGCTGAGCAGGGCGCCCCAAGTGTCCCGGGCACCCCCATGGCCAACACAAACAGTCGAAGCAAAGTCTACATCAGAAACAAGCTTCTGAGGGCGCCCCCGCTATCCCGGGCGCCCCCAAGGTGAACCAAACTCAGAAGGAAGCTGGCTGCCGCACCTGCGCTGCGCACCAGGGCGCCCCCGCTATCCCGGGTGCCCTCACAGCCAGGGCGCCCCCGCTGACCAGGGAGCCCCCAGCTGCTCTCACCGAGGAGTGGCCAAAGCTGCGGATAAGGGCTGAACTGGTCAACTAGGGCGTCCCCAGCGTCCAGGGCGCCCCCGTCAAAGGCTTATCCCGAAATTTGAGGGATAAACCCTTGACTGCGCCAAAACCAGATCGGGTGCCACGTGGGGGGGCGCCCCCGTCGACCAGGGCACCCCCAGGCCCTATATAACGGGCCCTTGACCCCAGCATCCAACAAAAACTTCGAAACAACGCTCCGACTCTCTTCTGCTCTCGTGCTTCATCCCGGAAACTTCCCAACTCGAGCCGACGACGTCCCGCTGCTCCGAAAAAGTCAACTTACCTCGGACGTCGGTAAAAGAAGAGTCATTTTTCAATTGTTAAGTTTATTGTGTTGTATCTGAAAACTATATTTGTAAACTGGTTTTGCGAACTTATAGAATTGCCCGCAAAAAACGGTCAACGACCGTGGGCCTTGGAGTAGGAGTCGACCCAGGATCCGAACCAAGTAAATACACTGTGTTTGAGTTGTTTGCTTTTTTATATTCCGCTGCGTAACTGCTCTACTCTCAAATCCGAAAGTTTTCCGATATTCACCCCCCCTCTATCGGTTTTCTCGATCCAACAGTTATGACTTGTATGTTAGGTCAATGCTTATGATGATTCACAAATGTATGATGTATGAAAAGATCCAAGTATATTTTTCTATGTGCCATGACCATGTATGTTTTATGAATTAAGGTGCTAATTATGTAAGTATGCCATGACCTAGAAATGATATGTAGATATGCCATGACCTATGAATGATATGTAAGTATGCCATGATTTTATGAATGATATGTATGCATGTCATATTATGAATAAATGATGATGAATGTTCATGCCTTTAAGTTACCATGATGTTAAGTATGAATGAGGAAAATGTTAAGTATGAGTAACGGCATGGTACGACGGTACGACGGTCGTAAGGGCCGATAAATGGGCAGGTAAATGGGCCGGGTCGTTACATCAGGAAAATGAATGATGAAGCATGTAAAATATTTTATTTTATGAATGGGCTTGTACCGGACCTAAGTAAGGTCCACGGTTCTGGACTACCGATGAAGCTGTCCACGGTTCTGGGACTACCGATGAAGCTGTCCTAACGGTTCGGGGACTACCGATGAAGCTGTCCTTACCCTAGTAGGTCGAGATTAGCTACCTCATATTTACTTAGGGATGCACACATATGATGAATGAATGTGGTACTAGCCGGGGACCCCAATGATGTTATGATTATTTTAAGTATTTAAAAGTATGATTTTTAAGCTAAGCATTCATATGATATATATATGCATTTACCGCATGCATTCATTCATGTTATGCATTATGTTTATGCAAAGAATGTTTATGGAAAATGATTTATTGATGTTCATGTTAAATAATGTTGCCATGATTTATTGATGTTTATGTTAATTATGATGCTATGATTTTATTTATGTTCATGTTAAAAGATGATGCTATGATTTATTGATGTTTATGTTAATTATGATGCTATGATTTTATTTATGTTCATGTTAAATGATGATGCCATGATTTATTGATGTTTATGTTAATTATGATGCGATGGTTTTATTTATATTCATGTTAGATGATGATGCCATGATTTATTGATGTTTATGTTAATTATGATGCTATGATTTTATTTATGTTCATGTTAAATGATGATGCCATGATTTATTGATGTTTATGTTAATTATGATGCTATGGTTTTATTTATGTTCATGTTAGATGATGATGTCATTATTTATTGATGTTTATGTTAATTATGATGCTATGATTTTATTTATGTTCATGTTAGATGATGATGCCATGATTTATTGATGTTATGTTAATTATAATGCCCTGATTTTATTTATGTTCATGATAAGATATGATGCCATGATTTTAATTATGTTTATGATATGAAGTATGCTAGTAGTATGCGATGATATGTAGGATCGAAGTATTATGGTCATGTTTATGAGACGTATGGATTTTGTGAGTAGGAAAAGGGTCTTACTAAGCCAAGTGCTTATAGTCTTCTTTTCTTATGCCGCAGATCAAGCAAGAGATTTCTAAAGGAAGCCGCGGAAGAGGCAAGGATATGTGTGTCTGGTAGTGACATGGCCAAGAATTTCTCTCAAGTTACTTTCTGCATGTTTTGTGATCTGACAATGTCAACTTGGTTTTATGCTCAACTTATGATAGCTATGCTTAAGACATAATTTGCTACTTATGAAGTTTATGGATAGACTACTTGCTAACTGGAATGTTTATGATTAAGTTATGGAAAGATGATGTCATGATGCATGAAGTTATGAATGTTGGTAATATGTTACCATGTCCATGAATGATAACATAGATATGTGCATATGATTTAAGCAATGGTTGCATGGTTAAAAGCATGTGTAGAGAAAAAAAATGAAATGTATTTCCGCTGCATTAAGATGTTAGTCTATGTACATGTATGATCAGCGTAACGCCGCCTTCTCGGTGGATGATGGACCCAAAAGAGCTGTCATAAATGTAGGTCTCAAATTTAGAATATTTTGAAAGCTAGAAACCCTTTTTCAATCAAATAATAAGAATGTAGTAAGGGGCCACAGGTAGTATTTTTCCAAGGGGCTAGTTGATGTGTTTGATTCTAGCTCCAGTTTATGTGTCGTTTGTGTTTTTGGGTTTCAAATAAGTAATTGGGTTTTGGTTTGTTCGCAATTCAGGAATGAAAGTGCAAGGTTAAGAAACGAAATTCAACTAAATGCACTAAACAAGTGATGGCAATTAAGAAATTTAACCAAGAGAAAACTTACTCAACCAAGGTAGCTAATTCGAAATTAAAAGGAAACATAATGGAAATTAAATGCAATCTTGATGCTAAACAATGAATAAGTGCAGTGATGGTAAATTTTGGAAACAAACAAGCTGAACTCAATTAGTAGCATGCGATGTTTAAAAATCAAACAAACAATTCAACTCAACTAGCTATATTTTTTTCGGAAGCCAATCACTGTAAATAAAATTCAGAAATGGATGAATGTAAACTTATTGATTCTAAACACAATCATATGCCACGAAAAACAGATTAAATTCGGATGCAAATAAACCCAAAACAGTTGGCATGCAAAGGTAAACTCTTTGTGCCAAAAACTAATACCAAATTCACAAATGGTAGCCTTTCAACTCAGAATTCTAAACTTACTGATTCAATTAGGAAAGAAGGCTATTGGGGAGGAACTAAGCAAGTCTAAATGAAAGCATTTAAGAGCTAAAATCAACAATTCAGGAAATAAAAATTTAGAACTGAATTTGCAGAAATTCAAGATGCAGAATTCAAGGGATTAGCTTCAGAATCTTTTCGCAATGGATCATAGGCTAAGCTAGCAAATGCAAACTGAATTCAAGTAACTAATCTAGGTGCAAGGAAGCTTAAGATCTAGCATATACTTGACAAAAACTAATGAAATGGCACTAAAAATTCTGAAATGCAGAAATTTAACTTGGCACACAACAATGTAGTTGGCACGCAAGAAATGGAGAGAAATTAAGCTGTGATTGGAAGCTTTTGTGCACTAAACTCACTCACCAACTAATTTACTTACTGAATTGAATCTTAACTACTGCAAAAACAATTCAAAACAGAAAGTACAGCAACTGAAAAGAAATCAGAAATAGAACAATGGCAGATTCGGCAGAATATGAAAATTATAGCTAAAAACAGGATTTAAACTAATGAAACTACTCCTCGATCCCTTCCTGAGCTCAAAATCTTCTTGGTCGTCAAGCAAGAGCAAGCCTCGAACCCCTAAGCTCAGCAAATCAGTGGAAAACAGCTCCAAATTCGAATCTGCTCACAGATTGGCACGGCTGGAAAATTCCAATTCGATCTCTTAGATCTCAATGTGAAAGGTTGCGATGATGATTTGGAAATCATCTGAGCTCATCTTAGGATCACTACAGATGGTTCAGATGGGTGGAAATGGACGCGGTTGAGATCCAAGAGCTCAAATCATAGATCTACCGAAACCCTCAAGAAGCTCTGCATCCGGCGCAATCTTGAGCTAAAATCGGCATGAAACTTTCTCCCAATGATCCAAATCTTGTTCCCAGGAGCTGATCGAGTTGGTCACGCCTTCACTGAAGAAAATCGCTAGAAAATTGATGAAAAAGCGAAGAAGAATGAAGAAGAACAGCAGCTGCAGATGGCGAAGACGCGACAAGCTGAAGACTGTGGCGAGTTTTGATTAAATACTTAAGCATGGACGACCCAGATTGAATTGAGGAAATCCAACGGCTGATCTTCATCTGATCTAAACTAAACTTTGATGATGTTGATCAAGGGTCAGGATCTGCCTCGTGGTAGCTCGGATCCTCCTGATTAACAACGGATGGTCCAGATCAGCCTAATCTGTGAATGGATGATCTAGAACCCTCCGGGCTTGATCCAACGGTTGAATGTGCTCTGATTGGGATGAAATCTTCATATCTTGATCAACCCTAAACTCAACTCGGATTGATCAAAAGTTCTCAAATGATTTAGATCTAACCGTCTTTGCATTGGACGGTCCAAATTAGTTGACGATTGATTCCTTTGATCTGATCCACTTTTGACTCAACCTTGACCCATCATGACCTAGGTCCCTGATTATTTGAAACCTACAAAAGTAGATCAAAACTTTAGTGACAAAATAGCTCAAATATAATCAAATTTGCAATTAGGTCCAAAAAGGAGTAGAAATTCTAGAACCTAGGGTAAATCCACAATTACACAAGTAAAATATGGGTCAAACACGGATTTAAGCATATAAAATGATCAACAAAATTACACTTATCAGTGGACCGAAATAGGCGGGCGTTACAGGTTGGTATCGCCCGCCTGTAACGCCCGCCTTTTTCGGTCCACTGAGAAGGCGGCGTTACGCTGATCATACATGTACATAGACTAACATCTTAATGCAGCGGAAATACATTTCATTTTTTTTCTCTACACATGCTTTTAACCATGCAACCATTGCTTAAATCATATGCACATATCTACGTTATCATTCATGGACATGGTAACATATTAATAACATTCATAGCTTCATGCATCATGACATCATCTTTCCATAACTTATTCATAAACATTCTAGTTAGCAAGAAGTCTATCCATAAACATCATAAGTAGCAAATTATGTCTTAAGCATAGCTATCATAAGTTGAGCATAAAACCAAGTTGACATTGCCAGATCACAAAACATGCAGTAAGTAACTTGAGAGAAATTCTTGGCCATGTCACTACCACACACACATATCCTTGCCTCTTCCGCGGCATCCTTTAGAAATCTCTTGCTTGATCTGCGGCATAAGAAAAGAAGACTATAAGCACTTGGCTTAGTTAGACCCTTTTCCTACTCACAAAATTCATACGTCTCATAAACATGACCATAATACTTCGATCCTACATATCATCGCATACTACTAGCATACTTTGTTGGATCGAAAGAACCGATAGAGAGGGGGGGGGTGAATATCGGAAAACATTCAGATTTTAGAAAAGAGAAAATGCAGCGGAAGATAAAAAGACACGCACGCTAACACAGTTGATTTTTACTTGGTTCGGAGCCTAAGTCGACTCCTACTCCAAGGCCCACGGTTGTTGACCGTTTACTTTGGGCAATTCTATATCAGGCGCAAAAAATAGTTTACAATTAAAGTTTGCAAATACAACACAGTAAACTTAACAATTGAAAATATCTCTTCTTTTACCGACGTCCGAGGTAGGTTGACTTTTTCGGAGCAGCGGGACATCGTCGGCTCAAGTTGGGAAGTTTCCGGGACAAAGCGCGAGAGCAGAAGAGCGTAGAAGCCTTGTATCAAAGTTGTGTTGGAAGCTGGTGGTCGACACCCCTTTATATAGGGCCTGGGGGCGCCCTGGTCGACGGGGGGCGCCCCCCACGTGGCAGCAGATCCAGCATTCTCGCAGTCAAGGCTTTATCCCTCTATCTTCAGGATGAAGCTTTGACGGGGGTGCCCTGGACGCTGGGGGCCCCCGGGATGACTCAGTCAGCCCTTATCCGCAGCCCTGGCCTCTCCTCGATAAAGGCCCCTGGGGGCGCCCTGGTCAGCGGGGGCGCCCGGGACAGCGGGGGCGCCCTGGCGCGCAGTGCGGGTATAGCAGCAGCTTGCTTCCTTGAGTTAGTTCACCTTGGGGGCGCCCGGGACAGCGGGGGCGCCCTCAGCATCTTCTTCAGAAGTTGTTTCTGCCTTCTCTGTTTTGTACATGCCTTGGGGGCACCCGGGACACTCCGGGCGCCCTGCTCAGCTTCCGCCTCACTCCTCTGAGGCTCTCTGAGTCGCATACACTCAGTCCTTCGGTCTTGCAACCAGGGTTAGTCCAAAACAAAGAAAAACAATCAAGTGTTAGTTCAATACAGCCTGAGCTGTCTTGGTTCTGACTTTGGTCTCCAAAATGGAGCCCTAGGTCGAACCGACGCCTAGTGTTCCCTCGAAGGGGAACGCGTCCTCACCTACTCCTCTCGAGAGAGTTTACCTGGTGCCAACCGGCTCCTCCAGTTGGACTTTTGCCCTGCAGCCCTTCGCCAGGTCTTAAGTACCAAGCTGCCCTTCGCTTGGTGCCTAGCAGTCCTTCGCTAGGTCTTTTCTTCTGGCAGCCCTTCGCCAGAGCCTAGCAGCCCTTCGCTAGGACTTTTCCTTCTGGCAGCCCTTCGCCAGAGCCTAGCAGCCCTTCGCTAGGACTTTTCCTTATAGCAGCCCTTCGCCAGAGCCTAGCAGCCCTTCGCTAGGGCTTTTCCTGTACACTCAAGTAAGGTTGTTAGATAACAAAACATCTTAACTTTTGAACCCTTTTGCCAATATCAAAACACAGGTTTGACTTGGGTGCAACCTGCACCAACAATCTCCTCCTTTTTGATATATGGCAACCTAGTGCAAAAACTTACGTTAAAGTAGCATGAATGAAATCCTATGTTAGATTCCCTCCCTCTGGAAGAAATCTCCCCCTAGGTTTTTCAAAAATACGTGGTGTGGTTTTCAATACTTAGAAAATTTTCAAGTTTGATAAGAAGTTTAAGCTTGGAAAAATTTTCAAGTATAAACACAGTTTTGTGTTAAAAAAAATATTCTAAGTTTTTGAAAAATTTTCTGACCAAAAAATTTTTTTAAGCTTTAGGAAAAGTTTTCATACTTAGAAAGTTTTAAGCTTAGAAAAATTTTCCTACTTAGAAAGTTTTCATACTTAGAGAATTTTAAGCTTAGAAAAGATTTCATACATAGAAAGTTTTCATACTTAGAAAAGTTTTTATACTTAGAAAATTTTTTATACATAGAAAATTTTATGCTTTAGGAAAAATTCTTTCAGACTTAGAAAATTTTAAGCTTTAGGGATTTTCTAAGTGTTTTGCAAAGGATTTTCAAAAAAATGAAGAGTTTTTTGAAAACTTTTTGGAGCAAGTCAGTAAGTACTTTCACAGATTTTGAAATCAAAGCATTTAGGTACTCAAACAAAACTAAGTATTTGAAAATTGATTTTTCAAAAGTTTTGAAAGTAAGCAGTTAATACTTTTTGACGAAAAGAAATAGGAAAAATTTTAAAAATGATTTGAAAAATTTGAATTCCCTCTTTTCTTTTCTATCTCTCCCCATTTGACATATATAAAAAACACAGCTATATAATTTGCAGAAAAAGGAGTAAATTGCAAAAAAAAATATTTGTTGTACTGAATCAATTCAGGACTTAAGTATGGTTAAATCAACTTTAATCTTTAGGGACCTATCTAACCCAATTAGCTACTTACCAACTGTTATAGACAGTGGCTTTTGCTAGGGTTAGTCAAGTTAAGTGAACTGTTCAAGTTAGATTGTCTAAACGTGACACTTAACCTGATTGCTGTTTAGTTTGTATTTAGTGCCCCAATTTCTGCAGATGCACTGACTTAAAACATCTTGAATTAAGGCAAAGACCTAAGCATCTCAACCCTTTCTAGGTTATCAATCAGAAGTACCTTAAGGTGCTTGTGAGATGTTGGCTTCTAAATCTATAGGTGCATGCAGTTCTAGGGTTAGGGCCTAGGCTAAGTCCATTTCGAAGAAAACCCTAGTTTTGAAGGGGGTAGTTTTGAAATAAATCTAAGTCAAAAGTTTGAATTTTTTTTTAATAATAAGAACATTTAAAAGCATTTTCAATCAAAGCAGAAAAGCAGAAGAAAAAACATGATTCTACTCTACTAAGCACAATACTAACTTAAGCAAGTAAGTCAAAATAAGCAAGCCAACATAGGATAAGCATAAGTCAAAATAAGTTAGGTACAGGTCAAACACAAGTCAACCCTACGCAGTAGGGACAGTCAAATAGTCACAAGTACAATGCAGATCAAATCTAGGAGGAGGGGCCAGGATGATCAGAGGAGCCTGGCTGCCAGGATCTGAACATCGCCATCATCTCGTGATACTGGGCGTCTCTAGCCTCCCTCTCAGCTCTAAGTGAACTCATGTAATCAGTGTAGTAGCCTAGGTTCGCTTCCATCTCCTCAACGTGGTTAGCCTCCACTTCCTCTCAAAGGCTCTGGACCTGTGTCTCGAGGTGGGACACTCGCTCGTAAAGTGTCGGAGGAGAGGGCTGAGCTAACTCGACTGCTAGATCGGCAACGTCGACCTCGACCTCCTCGTCGGCGACGTCCTGGTGTCCGGCTGGCCGACGTCTCCAAGTCAGAACCCCGGTGCCCGAGACGTCTATACCGGCTAAGGAAAAATTCCTAAATCCTATTTCGTCATAGTCGGTCATCGTGGAAATCTCACCATCAGTGATGTTACGATCGTGATGGTGGAGGATAGAAGTGATGATGTGGCAGAAAGGGGTGCGGACCCGCCCCTGGGTGGACACGCTAGAGGCATGTAAGATACAGTGGAATATGTGAAGACCTATATCTATGTCCAGGTGGTGGATAAGGGCATAAAGGAGAAATGTGTGGAAAGGTCTCATGGTGGCTATGTCCCTAGTGGACAAAGGAAGGATGCAACGGACTACTACTCTATAGAGAGCGTAGTCCTGGACCTGGAGTTGGGAGGAGTGAAATTGTCCTTCTGTAGGGTCTATGGCCTCTCTAAAGAAGTAGTAATATAAGGTGTTCAGGTTAATGTGGGAATAGGGGGCATCGAAAGGAGGGTTCCTAGGCGGGTAACAACAGAAAGTGGACTGAAAGGGTCGGAGTCCAAGAAGTCTATTCAGAAGGGAAAGTGTGATGGTCAATGGCATCCCTTGAACAGTGGTGACAAAACTGAGTTGGTCTTGTCTGATAATGTTGTTGTAAAATTCTGCTCAAAGGGTGTTATTGATTGGGTGTGTGCAGAATACAAGATTGTCTAGTTGATAAAAGTTAATTGCGGACATCGCAACTAGACATGATTGGGTGAAAAATTGACGGTTAAGATAACTCATTGACGGGCCCAAAACTAGTGTCACGAAAGTGGGTCTCAAATTTAGAATATTTATAAATGAAATGCTGGAAACCCTTTTTGCAATCAAAATATAAAAACGTAGTAAAGGGGCCACAGGTCGTATTTTTCCTCGGGACTAGTTGATGGTTTGTTTGATTCGTGCTTGTGTTTATGTGTCGTTTGCGAATATTGGGTTTCGAATGAAATGAGATTTCAGGTTCGCAATCTGAATGAAATCGCATGGAATTAAAAGAACTTAGCCAATAAGCTAAACAAAGTGAATGGCAATTAATAAGCTTGACCACATGATACTTTAACCAATTAATGCAACTTGCAACCCTTAGACATCAAACTAATACAGACTGCAATGGATGCAACAAATCAGAAATGGACTTAGTGCAGATTTTCGAATACAAGAATACAGAACATAAAGCAGAAATGAGGCATCAACCAGCTGCAAAATCAACAAGCAACTGATGTGCAGAAATAACAGTTTACTCTCCACTCGGATGCAAAGTCAAACAAGCATCTGATTTCAAATGCAATGGAATTCGAACGCAAGCTTCCTTGATACAAACTTCAGCAACTACAACTAAAAATGGCAGAAATGAATTGAGTTGCAGAATTGAAATTGAATTGCAAATTGGAGACTTAACTGCAGAATTGGAAATTCAGCAATCAGCTGATGCAAAATACAGAAATTGAGGCTGAATACTTTGTGAATAAAACCAGCTACAAAATCGATTTAGAAGAACAAGACTAGACTTGCTTAATACAAAGATTCCAGAACTAGAAACAAGGGCTGCTATGCAAAAACTGATGCCAATTCAGAAATAGATCAAATGCAGATGGAACCAAAGTAAACTGAAATCAAGTTCACTAAACCAATGTTCAACAAAGATTAAGAAGAACTGATGGTCATTTGATACAAACTTCAGAAGTGACAAGCTGAGAATTGTGGAATTGAAGTTGATTTGCAGAAATGGAACAGCTAACTTGCAGTTTTACAGATTTGCAGCAACAATCTAAATGCAGAACGAACAAACAGCAAGCTGAAATCTATGCACTACTCCACAGTTCAGAAAAGATGAAGAAAATCCAATGATATCTTGGCACGAATTCAGAATTGCTAAGTTGAAAATTGATTCCAAAACGAACTGATGTGCAGGAATTAAAGTTGATATGCCAGCATAAAATTGATACACAAAATCTGAGATTGAAATTCAGGAATACACTAAATATGGTGTCTAACTTCAGGAATTGAAACTAGAACTAGCTGGATTTGAAGTAGCTGCAAAATCATAAGCTAAATGATACACAAGCTGAAACTGAAAACTTAAATCAGAAACCAAATCTGGTATGCAGAAATTAACCAAGTGCAGAAATGCAATGTAGAAAAACTAACTTGAACTCAGAAATGCAGCTACACATCTGGAAAAGAGCAAGCAACAACTAAGATCAAGTTTGATTCAGAAAATCTAGGTTCAATGATGCTATATTCAGAACTGAGAACTGAACTGGCAGACACGAAGTTGATATGCAGAAAACAGAACTGAAACGCAAACCTGGAAAATGATACGCAAAGAAAGGAAATGGCACGCAACCAAAATAAACCAAAGTAAACTGAAACTAGAAGCTATTGTTCATTAAACATGCTCCTAAATTACTTAACTTGAAGATTAAAAACCTAATTAAGCTAAACCATTCAGAAAACCAAATCTAAATATCCTGATACAAAACAGAACCAAAACCAAGTGCAGAAATAAAATCTACAGCTAAAACAACTGAAATTAGCTAAAGAAATCTACTCCTCAATGCTTCCCTAGCTCGAATCCTCCTTGTTCGTCACGCAAGTGTGAGCCTCGAACCCGCAAGCTCAGCAAATCGATGGAAAACAGCCCCTGCGATTCAAATCCAGCTCAGCTTGCTCAAATCTGATTTTTCCATTCGATTCCTTCAATCTCGCTGCTTCCAACTGCGATGGTGATTCGGGGATGGTCAGAGCACTCTAGGGAACCCCTCCAGATAGCTCCGAGTGATGCAAATGGAGCGCAACTGAGATCAAAAGCTTCAAACAGCAGAGCCACGGAAACCTCTCAACAGCTCTGTCCTTGGGCAATTTCGAGCTGAAAAATTCACCGAGAAGCCTTCCCAATGACTTAGGATTCGATCTAAGCAAGAAATGAGGGGTCGCGCCCCTTGGAATGAATAACTACTGAAGAAAAGTGAAGAGCAAAATGAAGAATCTGGTTGCGGCGAAGAAGACGCGACAAGGAGAAGAACAGTGGAGTTTCTGATTAAATACTTATCAATGGACGGCTGTGATTGATTTGAAGAAATCCAACGGCTGATCTTGCTCTGATTTAAGCCAAACTTTGAGGATGATGATCTGGGGTCAGGATCTGCCTTGTGGTAGTTCAGATCCTCCAGATTTGCAACAGATGGTCCAGATCAAGCTAATCTTTGAATGGACGATCTAGAGCCCTCCTAGCTTGATCCAACGGTTGAATGTGCTCTGATTTGGATGAAACCTTCAGATCTTGATCAGAGTGCTTGATCAACCCTAACCCTAGCTTGGATGGCTTCCGATGGTCCCGGATGGCTCAGATCTAGCCGCTTTTGAATCGGACGGCCCGGATTAATCGTAGGCTTGATAATTCGATCCGGTTCCACTTCCGACTCAAGTTTGACCCAGTATGCCTCAGGTCCTTGAACCTTTGATGCCTACAAAAATATATCAGAAAATTAGTGGCCAAATAATCCAATTTAATGCAAATTTGCAATTAAGTCCAAAATAAGAGTAAGTTCTAAAACCTAGGGCAATTTCATAATTAAGCAATAAAAACATAGGTCAAACATGGATTTTAGCAAGTAAAATAATCAACAAAATGGTATCTATCACTCATCTTAATAGGAATATAGGTGGTTTGAGCGAACTTGTTACACAGTTCTAGGTTTGGGAACCTAGGGTCGGGACTCGGCTCGGAACCGGGGTTCGTTTAAGTTGATCGGCGTTTTCTAAGTTTAAGAAATATGCATTTAACAAATGAGTTTACGGATAAAGAACTTAGACAATTAAGAATGAGAAATAAGGAAAAGAAAATTATAATTTAAATGCATAAACTAAATTCATACCGTGGTGGTGTGGTTGAAGTGGGGGAAGTCCTAGAGTCACTTGATCCCACTAGAGTGAAGGAAGCTAGGAAGAGGATTGACATTTGGTGTGGGAAGAAGAGGGGGTTCGGGTCCCTTTTATTGGCGTTGTATTCAGTCTGCCTTGGGCAGTGGAAGGCCGGCTAGGGGCACCCGCAACGTCTCGGGCGCCCTGGTCAAGACGGTCAGATGCAGCTTTTGCTGCTTTGACCGGCGTGGGGGACAGGCGGCAGTGCCTTGAAGATGGAGAAAGTGTTGTACGGGACGCCCGACAAGTCACGGGCGCCCTCAACACGACTTTGCCAGAGAACACAGGTGACAGTCCTTTTTGACTGTCTTAGGGGCGGCCGCAAGGGTCAGGGCGCCCGCAGAGGCTGCTTTTGCAGCCTTTGACTTGGGTGAAGGTTTTTGCTGGGTAGAGGGCGCCCGGGATTGTCAGGGCGCCCTAGGTAGCTGTTTTCAACAGCTTTTTGACAGGATTTGACTGTTTGACCAGGGTTTGACCATGGTTGACTGTTTGACCAAGGTTTTGACCTTGTTAACCATGGTTTAACCAGGGTTTGACCATGGGTTGACTTTGTTGATCGTGGTTTGACTATGTTTGACTGTTTGACCAGGGTTTGACCATGGTTTGACTTTGTTGACCGTGGTTTGACCATGGTTGCAAAAACACATATACAGAGGTTTAATTTGAACTTAATTTTCCTGTCTCACCGAATCTAGAGTTTTCAAACACGTTAACCTTAAGGTTTTTGTGAGGCAGGTTTAAAGAAAAAGAAAAAAATAATTAATTTTGAAAAAGTGTTTAATTTTGAAACCAGGTTTAGATTTGAAGAATTCTGATTTTGTAAAAGAATTTTGAAAATAAGTTAAGTGTTTTTGAAAAAGAGTAGTTTTGAAAAGGAAATTTTAAAAAACAGATTTAATCTATAATTATTTGAAATTTGTGTTAGATTCGAATTTGACAAATGATAATTTGAATTTGAATTTCAGAAATTGGCTTCCAGGTCTTGGTGAGGCACTAGGCCTTCTTTGGTCGTAGCCTTATTGGATCAACAATCATTTCCTTGACAAAGCCTTTTAATGAAATTTCATTTTCAAATTAAATTAAGGCATTTTCTGGTCTAACTAGCTTGGGTCTTGGATCGGTAGCTTCGGCTGGTTTCACCAGTCTAAAGAGACCAAGTAGACTTGATCTTATTAGAATTGGTTTCCCCAACGTACTATCATCTCACCTCCTCCCAATACTATGTTTTCAAATTTCAACTAATTAATTGAGTCCTTAAGTCTAATCAACCCTAAGTCTAAGCATGACAATTAGCAGAATTTAAATAAACAATCATTCAGGCAGACATGCAATTGTTAATTAAAAAAAAATTATCTAACAATAAAGATTATTTTAATTTTGGCTCCCCCTGGACTAAAGCCTTTGTAAGGGTTAGGCAAGATGTGAATCTTGTCCTTGGGGATCCAAAATTGATTTGAACCAGTTTGGATAGTCAGGTATAGTTTTGGCACCCATGCCTGAACCTTAGGTCTGGACTGGTTCAGTACAGCATAATACGATCTTTGTCGAGCTTTGGTTCGATAGCCCAACCCGGATCGAATTAGAACTGACTTCTGTTTTCCAAGGATCATATCAAGACCCTTGGATCCAGAAGTGAATCGTTCTAAGACTGTTCTTAGGTCCTTCACTTGAGTTTTCAGAGAGGAATTCTCTGATTCAAGTTTTTCAACTTGATCAGAGGTTCCTTCCTGAACTTTCTCAGTTAGGGACGCAGACTCAGCTCCCTCTTTCAGGAGTTTTACTTCCTGTCGGAGGGACTCGATTCAGAGTTTGGCTTTCGCCAAATCTCGAGAAAGATAAGATATTAGAGATTTTAATTGAAATTTAGAAAAGCCCGTTACCCTAATTTTGTCGTCGTCAGAGAAAGTCAGCTTGCCGTCGTCCTGGTCTGAGTCTGAGTCAGTCTCGATCTGATCTGATGCAGTCAGAGCAAGTAGGTTTAATTGGAGAAGTTCTTCCTCTTCTTCTTCTGAGGATGACTCATCCCAGGTTGCTTGCAGTGCCTTCTTCTTCTTGGGCCTTCTTACTTCTTTCAGATTGGGGCAGTCCGTCTTGTAGTGCCCTTTCATTTTGCACTCATAGCAAGTTACGTTGAGCTTGTTAGGTTCAGGTGGATCGTCCTTCTTCCGGTTCGCTTTTCTTCTATTGGACTGGTTCTTCAGCTCCTTGTAGTAGCTTCGGGCCAGTCGAACCAACTTTGGTCGATTTCCTTCTTTATTTTCTGAATCTGAATCTGAATCAGATTTTGGTGCAGGCTGAGTCTTCTTCTTGAGTTGTTATTCTGTTCTACCTGCAAAAAAGGCAGCACCTTTCTCGGCCAGATCATTGTTAGTTTGTTCGTGAAGTTCAAAATCAGAAAATAATTCATCTAACTTTACCTTAGAAAAAACCCTTGAAACTTTGTAAGCATCTACCATGGATGCCCACAAAGTATTTCTAGGGAATGAATTTAGAGTATACCTGATAAGGTCACGGTTTTCAACCTTGTGACCTATTGTATGAAGCCCGTTCATTATTTCTAGGATGCGGGCGTGGAGTTGAGCTGCTGATTCTCCCTCGTTCATTTTTATTATGTATAGTTTGTTGAGGAGCAGATCCCTTTTGCTGATCCTGGTATCTGAGGTCCCTTCGTTCAGCTCGATCAGTTTTCCCCAGAGCTCCTTAGCACTGTTGAAGGGTCCTACTCGGTTCAGATCTTCCTTTGTTAAGCCGCATTGTAATGTTTGAGTGGCTTTGGCGTCGGCTTCTATCTTGCGCTTTAGGGCAGTTGTGACGCCCGCCCTTATATCTACTCTCGGGGCGGGGTCACGTAACTAACATCCGTATAAATTTTTTTTCTTCTTAAAGTACTAATAACAAAGTACTAAGCATGCTTGTTCAAAACTAACCTATAACATGATAGGTTCAACTCATAATAAAGTCAAGTATATGAGTAATCCAAGTGTAACATTCATTACTAAAGAAATGTTAACATAAGCATAATATTGTAGATATGAAGATCTTTATTTCCCGAGCCACCACCCCACACATCTTCAGCCCTCCTGCCTCTTCCTTTAGTTTAAGTGTCCCTTACCCTTATCTGCAGCATAAGACAACACATAAACTAGTGAGCACAATGCTTAGTAAGATCCTGTCCTACTCGCAAAATCCATACGAAAGAATACAACATGCACACATAATGAGTCATAAGCGTGAGTTATCATAGCATACTAAATATCACAGTTTCTAAGCAAGCAATATCAAGTATCTTAAGCATACCCTTCACCTAACATAAATGTTTTTCAAAAACAATTCCATAAAGGTATTACTTAAAAATACATCCATAACATATAGGGCCCGGTTGTGTACCACATAATGCGCGTTCCCTAATGAATTAGGGTAGCGAGCCACCAACCAATTAGGGCAGGACCTCTTACGTCCTACCGGAGCCATGTCCTTAGTTAGCATGTACCCCGGATTTGTTTAACGACCTCCTTAGAGTCGGGTACACAACTTTCAAAGTAAAATACTTATCATGCTTTTACATATATGCTAAGGAGTACTTCCACATTCATTCTCAAGGGACACACCACTCTTCAAGGGTGCTCATGATCCCTTAGGGACACACCACACAACATAAGGGGTGCTCTTGATCTCATACTTAATGAAGTATCCTTTCAAGCATCTTATTATACACATCACATGCATTTCATAAAGGTGCCCCCCAGGGGCTATAAGGCATGCTCATACATAGATCATAATTCAACCCCTTAAACATTTCTTATATATGACAAGGTTGATCACATAAATCATATTCATATCATAGGAAGTGGTAGCATGCTTCATGGATAAATCAAATGGTTCCTAACCCTAAAACTAGGGTTTTGGCCGAAACTCAAGGGTAGGGGTAGATTAAGTTTTTGACATCAAAACATCCCCTACCAACATCCCACATATATATATATATATATATATCATGTATCATACTATAGCATGCACCATGGGAGAAAATCAAGCAACCATAACCCTAATCTAGGGTTGGCCGAATGTCATGGCTAGGGATG
Organism: Boesenbergia rotunda; assembly: GCA_024364735.1. Classification (NCBI taxonomy): domain Eukaryota; kingdom Viridiplantae; phylum Streptophyta; class Magnoliopsida; order Zingiberales; family Zingiberaceae; genus Boesenbergia; species Boesenbergia rotunda. The sequence continues at coordinate 353,932 of JAGFNQ010002157.1, read as the reverse complement.
TCCAAGTTCTTCCAATCAAGCATTCCATTTGTTCATCACATGCATTCACATATCATCTCACTAACATAATCATATCACATGGGATAATTTAACCTTTATAAACCTAATATTTCATGCTTGGCCGAATATCACATGCTAGGGACATTCAGTTTCCAAATCAATATTCCGTTTAAACACCACTTGTACATACATATCATCATAGCAATCCTAAGCATATCTCATAGGGTACATCCCATACAATCATCACATATCATATATAGCATGCATCATGGGAATAAAATCAAGCAACCCTAACCCTAAACTATTGTTGGCCGAAACTTGTAGGATGGCTATGCTAGGTTTTTGACTTCAAATATCCACACAAGTATTTACACAAACACCTTGCCTATACTATTTAGCATGGATATATCATAGGGAAAATCATACAACCTTAAACCCTAATCCACCTAGGGTTGGCCGAAACATTGTAGGGTAGGGTAGGCTAGGTTTTTTACTTCAAATATTCACACAAACATTTACACAAGCACTTTACCTACACTACTAATCATGGGTACATCATAGGATAGCAAGCAACCCAAAAGCCCTAGCCTATTCCCTCTTGGCCGAAACTTGTAGGGTGGATAACCCTACTTTTTCTTATCACAACATGATGGGGAACAACATATATTCATACCCTAATTTCCTAGGGGTCTCCTCATGCAACAAGAAGTAACCAAGACCTCCTTCTTGGGGGTGGCCGAATGGTGCACAAGGGAAGAAGGTTCCCTTTTTCAAAAACAACAACAAGAAGAACATACAAATCAAACAATAACGATTACACTGCAGGCGAGGGGATACTTACATCCTTTCGCTTGAGATTCTACTTCTTTAAGTCCCTTAGGGTACCCTTGGTTGAAGGAGAAGTGAAGGTTCCTCTTACTCTTTCTTCTCTAGACTCCTTGGCCCTAATAGAGGGCAAGAGCCTTCTTCCTTCCAATCCCTTAGGGTTAGAACCCTAGGGAGCACTTTTCAAAAATGGAAAAAGAGGAGAGGAAGAAGAAGATTTCGGTGGGGAGAAGTGAGGAAGAAGAAGAGGAAGTTACTCCCACCCCTTCCCTCTCTTATTTAAACTATTCTCATGAAGAGACATGTCTCTTCACTATTACACGCTTAACAAGCATGTTTCTTATTCTCTCAACAAGAAACAATGCTTGGTGTAGTGGTTAAGACATGGTGAGTGCAAGGAGGTTTAAGGTTCGATCCTTCCTTCCTCCTTTCTACACTTTCTTTTTATTATCTTTTTGCACTAATCCACATCCAAGCCTATTAAGCCAAATCCATCATGATATTTCATAATAATTTTTCCATGAATTCATAATATTATTTACATAATATTTTATAATAATTTTCCATGAATTCACAACATTATTCACATAATATTTAATAATAATTTTCCACAAATTCATAATATTATTCATGGTGAAATTTTGGGGTGTTACAGCAGTATCCCATTCGGTGTAGGGCTGAGAAATTCCGTAGGCGTTCTTCGGGATATCCTATTCAGCCTGGATTATTATCCATATCTCCACCTGAGTCTTCAGGTGGACCTCCATTCTGCTCTTCCAGTAGGAGAAATCTTCTCCACTGAAGAGGGGTGGCCTGGCAGTGCTGTATCCTTCTTGGATGGCCATAAAAACAACCTGAAATAGAAAACTAAAAATATTTTCCAAGACATGGTCTTGGATTAGCAGTGCGGGAATAATAGAAGAAGAATTTAATCAAGGGGTGTTGCACCAGCCTTGATTAATAAAAAAAAACTAGAAAAGAATTTCGAAAAAGAAGAAAAAAATTTTTAAAAGAAAATCCGAAAAAAATTTCAAAATGGTGGTTGCACCAACTTTGAATAACCCCGCTCTGATACCACTTGTTGGATCGAAAGAACCGATAGAGGGGGGGGGGAATATCGGAAAACGTTCGGATTTTAGAAAAGAGAAAATGCAGCTGAAGATAAAAAGACACGCACGCTAACACAGTTGATTTTTACTTGGTTCGGAGCCTAAGTCGACTCCTACTCCAAGGCCCACGGTCGGTGACCGTTTACTTTGAGCAATTCTATATCAGGCGCAAAAAACAGTTTACAATTAAAGTTTGCAAATACAGCACAGTAAACTTAACAATTAAAAATATCTCTTCTTTTACCGACGTCCGATGTAGGTTGACTTTTTCGGAGCAGCGGGACGTCGTCGGCTCGAGTTGGGAAGTTTCCGGGACGAAGCACGAGAGCAGAATAGCGTAGAAGCATTGTATCGAAGTTGTATTGGAAGCTGGTGGTCGAGACCCCTTTATATAGGGTCTGGGGGCGCCCTGGTCGACGGGGGCGCCCCCCCCCCCCCATGTGGCAGCAGATCCAGCATTCGCGCAGTCAAGGCTTTATCCCTCTATCTTCGGGATGAAGCTTTGACGGGGGTGCGCTGGACGCTAGGGGCGCCCAGGATGACTCAGTCAGCCCTTATCCGCAGCCCTGGCCTCTCCTCGGTAAAGGCCCCTGGGGGTGCCCTGGCTGTGGGGGCGCCCGGGACAGCGGGGGCGCCCTGGCGCGCAGCGCGGGTATAGCAGCAGCTTGCTTCCTTGAGTTAGTTCACCTTGGGGGCGCCCAGGACAGCGGGGGCGCCCTCAGCATCTTCTTCAGAAGTTGATTTCTGCCTTCTCTATTTTGTACTTGCCTTGGGGGAGCCCGGGACACTCCGGACGCCCTGCTCAGCTTCTGCCTCACTCCTCTGAGGCTCTCTGAGCTGCAGACACTCAGTCCTTTGGTCTTGCAACCAGGGTTAGTCCAAAACAAAGAAAAACAATCAAGTGTTAGTTCAATACAGCCTGAGCTGTCTTGGTTCTGACTTTGGTCTCCAAAATGGAGCCCTAGGTCGAACCGACGCCTAGCGTTCCCTCGAAGGGGAACGCGTCCTCACCTACTCCTCTCGAGAGAGTTTACCTGGTGCCAACCGGCTCCTCCAGTTGGACTTTTGCCCTGCAGCCCTTCGCCAGGTCTTAAGTACCAAGCTGCCCTTCGCTTGGTGCCTAGCAGTCCTTCGCTAGGTCTTTTCTTCTGGCAGCCCTTCGCCAGAGCCTAGCAGCCCTTCGCTAGGACTTTTCCTTCTAGCAGCCCTTCGCCAGAGCCTAGCAGCCCTTCGCTAGGACTTTTCCTTCTAGCAGCCCTTCGCCAGAGCCTAGCAGCCCTTCGCTAGGACTTTTCCTTCTGGCAGCCCTTCGCTAGAGCCTAGCAGCCCTTCGCTAGGACTTTTCCTTTCTGGAAGCCCTTCGCCAGAGCTTAGCAGTCCTTCGCTAGGGCTTTTCCTGTACACTCAAGTAAGGTTGTTAGATAACAAAACATCTTAACTTTTGAACCCTTTTGCCAATATCAAAACACAGGTTTGACTTGGGTGCAACCTGCACCAACATACTTCATATTATAAACATAATTAAAATCATGACATCATAACTTATCATGAACATAAATAAAATCAGGGCATTATAATTAACATAACATCAATAAATCATGGCATCATCATCTAACATGAACATAAATAAAATCATAGCATCATAATTAACATAAACATCAATAAATCATGGCATCATCATCTAACATGAACATAAATAAAACCATAGCATCATAATTAACATAAACATCAATAAATCATGGCATCATCATTTAACATGAACATAAATAAAATTATAGCATCATAATTAACATAAACATCAATAAATCATGACATCATCTTTTAACATGAACATAAATAAAATCATAGCATCATAATTATCATAAACATCAATAAATCATGGCATCATTATTTAACAGGAACATCAATAAATCATTTCCATAAACATTCTTTGCATAAACATAATGCATAACATGAATGAATGCATGCGGTAAATGCATATATATATATCATAAGGATGCTTAGCTTAAAAATCATGCTTTTAAATACTTAAACATAATCATAACATCATTGGGGTCCCCGGCTTGTACCACATACATACATACATACATACATAAGCGCGTGTTCCCAAGTAAATACGAGGTAGCTAGCCCCGATCTACTAGGGTAAGGATAGCTGCGGTAGTCCCCTAACCGTGGACAGCATAGTCGGTTGTCCAGAACCGGGGCGTTCTTAAGATGCCCATCCCTGTTGGACAGCTTCGGTAGTCCCAGAACCAAGGACAGCTTCGGTAGTCCAGATCTGTGGATAGCATAGTCGGTAGTCCAGAACCGGGGCATTTTTAAGGTGCCCATCCCTTGGACCCTTAGTTCGGTCCGGTACAAGCCCATTCATAAAGTAAAATAAACATGCATACTTATCATTCATACTTAACATATCATGGGGACAGCTGCGGTAGTTCCCGAACCGTGGACAGCTGCGGTAGTCCAGAACCGTGGACAGCATAGTCAGTAGTCCAGAACCGTGGACAGCATAGTCGGTAGTCCAGAACCGGGGCGTTCTTAAGGTGCCCATCCCTTGGACCCTTAGTTCGGTTCGGTACAAGCCCATTCATAAAGTAAAATAAACATGCATACTTATCATTCATACTTAATATATCATGGGAACAGCTGCGGCAGTTCCCGAACCGTGGAAAGCATAGTCGGTAGTCCAGAACCGTGGACAGCATAGTCAGTAGTCCAGAACCGTGGACAACATAGTCGGTAGTCCAGAACCGGGGCGTTCTTAAGGTGCCCATCCCTTAGCATGACATAAACATACTTATCATTTCATCATTCATACTTATCATAAGGTATGTCATGCTTTCATCGTTTCCATTCTTAACATAGCATTCGTACATATCATTCATAAAGCATATCATACATACATGGCATACATAAACATACCTTACATATATATTATTCATGATCATGGCATACATACATAATAATCATGAATCATGGCATACATACCTACTTAGCATTTTAATTCATAGGGCATGCATGGTCATGGCACAAACGTAAACATACATAGGTCTTCCATATAAAATGCATATCATTCAACATTCATAATCATGGCATTTATCATAAAGCATGCATGGGTAGGATTCATAAGACATGATACATGCTACCTAGGTTCATGGCATTTAACATGGCATATTCATAACCTTTCATAAGCATATATTTTTCCAAGACATTGAACATCATACATGCATTATCCTACATAACATGAACCCTACATTACAAATTCTTGTGTTCTTGGTACAAGGCTTAAACATTCATAACTTAACATATTACATAAATTAAACTTACAAGCCATGGTACCTAACACATAAGCTAGGGTTTTAGGAGACATAATAATTCTTACAACATACTTAATCATGTACATACATTATGGTAATCATGAGTCATTGTCATTTAAGAACATAACCCAACTCAAGCCCTAGGTTTGGGCCTTGGCCGAAACCCTAAAGGGGCATGGGGCTATGGAACTTCATCTAGGTCATGGTTAACTTCCAATACATTACTTTAACATATCATAGGAAGTCATTTGGGCCCATAATTGGAGTTAATCCCTAACTCCTTGGCCCTACTTTGACCTTGGCCGAAACCCTAAAGGGTCCCAAACCCATGGAAAACTTTATACAAGTTCCAATTTCCACCTTATACCTTACATATATTGCCATAGGACACCCTTGGAGTCCTTGCTTGGAGTTAACCCTAACTCCTTGCCCTAAACCCTACCTTGGCCGAAAGTCTTAAGGCCCTTAAAGCATGTAAAAATTTCTATAAAACATCATAAACATCCTTGCATCATAAGAAAACATAAGGAAATATCATTGGAGAGTTAGGACTAATCCTAACCATGCTAATCTAATGGTGGCCAAAAACCCTAGGGCCACTTTCATGAATTCCTTTACTTAGATCTTTAAACAAAAGCTTGAAAACATGATAATAATATAGAAACAAAAATTACACCACAGGTGAGGGAGTCTTTGTAACGCCCCAAAATTTCCATTTTAAGTCCTTAAAGTCCTTGAAAATTGTTAAAAATACTTTAGAGATATTCTAGATATTTTTAGGAATTTTTAGAATATTTTTATGGAATTTTCCGAGTCCGTTTAGTATTTTTAAAAAAAGAAAAACTTTAAAGGGCAGCAGGGGGGTTCGAACTCGCGACCACAGGAGGAGCAAACCCCTAAGGGTGCGCAGCTGACCGGACGGGCTAGGGTATCAAGCACAGAAAAAGGTAGAGAGATATTAAGTTAAGTTATAAGTTGGACTTAAATACCCTAAGTATAAATAGAAGAACTTAAGTGATTCTTTTATATTTTTGGTTCGGCAACTTCCAAACCCTTGCTCACCCCAAGCCGCACGTACGCCCTCTCCCCCCTCTCTTGTGCGCATGCCAACCTCCTCTCCTCTTCTAAGGGGGCGCCGGCCAAGGCTCTCCTCCGAGAGATCTTCCAATATTCGGAATCCCCGCGACGAGAGGAACGCGTGAGCGCGAAGAAATCTCCGAGACTCCGAATTTCTCCGAAACCTCCGACGCCGTTCTTGGTTGTAAGTCCAAGATATCAAGGTAAGTACTGCTCACCTGTAGTAAGAGGCGATTTTCCGCAAGAATTTTCCCTTAAAAGTTTTAAAAGAGATATTTACCTTTAGTTTAAGATTTTGCATGTGATCTTAGTTCATTATATGCTTATATATATTTTATAGAGTACCCCATGTGAGTTTAGGGTCTAAGAAATCTGTAAGAGAAGAAAAGAAAGATAAAGAAAAAGAAAAGAGAAGGCCAAGGCCTTACGAAATCCCCAAAAGTCAAGACTTAGGGATTTGGGCACACAAGGTGTTCGATAAAATGCCAAGGCATTTAAAGATAAGAAAGAAAAGAAAGAAATATTTTATTTTCTAAGGCCAGTACCCGGCGTCCAAGGGCGTCGTTAAAGAAATCCAGGTGTCCAATTCCAAGGTCTTGGCCCTAGTAGACCAAGGTCTGCCCTATTAGGATTGGTGGCTCGCTACCCCAACCTTTTAGGGAACGCGCATAAGATGGTACTTACGTCTTAAGTGGATGCAAGTGAGTTATTATTTTTAAGTATATGCGTTAGCAAGTTTCTAAAAGTTAAAGAAAGATTTAAAGTTAAAGAATTGCTAAGTTTCAAGTTAAGTCAAGGAAAGTAAGTTAAGAACTTTAAAGCTTGTGTATGAATATTCTTAGTTTTACATGTTTAAGCATTTATTTTAAAAGCATGAAAGTATCCCATTTATAAAGTATATTTGCACATTTCGAGATTTTGTGAGTTAGATAGTACTTGCTAAGCTTTATGCTTAATAGTTGCATTTTCCTCTTACTGCAGATAAAGTCAAGGGCAAGCTATTCTGAAGGAAGACGACAAGGAGGTGCTGGGTGATGTGTGTGTGGTGGCTGATTTGGGAGAGGTCCTTGGGATGAGACAATTTAGCTTATTTGAAATGCAGTGTTTAAGGTTTCCAAATTTCAAGTTATTGTGTTATGAAGTTTATTAAACATTTATGCTTCGGATAGTTTTACATGCTCAATTTTGTAGAATGAAGATTCCATGTCATTTCAATTAGTATGCATACTTTTGTGAATGCACTAGATGAGCAAGGGCATGAGTAGTTTAGCATGTTGATACATTGAATTTTAGACTTATTCTTGAGCTTATTATCCCCTTTTGAATTAAGTTTAGTTGCTTCAAATATGCTTAGAAAAGTTGCATTCATATTCCATAATGCTTTAGTAATGTTATAGAACCTTGTGTGATGAGTTTAAATGGTTAGAATTTCTAGTAATGTGCCATTGTATCATGCATGACTATTAAAGTTAGAATATCATTTTTAGATAGAAAAACAAAAAGAAAGTTCTGCATTTTTTTCTTGTCGTGCATTAAAGCCAAGAAGTAGACAAGTAACGGTCCGTCTAAGGTAGAGAAGGCGGGTCGTTACAGGTTGGTATCAGAGCAGATTCCCATTCTCCAGCATCACACACACTTCAGCATCCGCCTTGCCGTCTTCAAGTAAGAAAGTTTTAAGTTTTAGTTTCTATTGCTCCTTTATTTAATTGCAGTATAGAGAAATGCTTAAGTACTTACTCGCATGTGCATAGAACAAGGAAGCATGCTTAATACCTTAGTACCAAGGAATCATGTTTAATCCCTAGAACTCATACCAAGTTGCTAAGTAAGAAAACAAGTTCTATACCTAGAAATATAGTAGTGATTTCTTATCTCCTTATGCATTATTAGATGGCAAGAAGAGGCCGAGCTCCTAATGCAAGGAACAGAACTCCAGTTCAAGATAACAATGAGCCTGGCACAGAACAGCCAAACCTGATGGCAGTCATTGCTCAAATGCAAGCTCAGATTTCAGAGCAGCAGAAGACCATCGCCACACTGATGGCAAATCAGCACCCAGTGCCCCCTACACCACCCACAGCAGGAGTGGAAACCCCAGTGGTGGCTGAAGTTCCACCAGTCACACAGGAGACCCCTGCCGTGAACCGAAGACAAGAAGCATACCTCGTCCAGTGGCAGAGGCTGAAACCTTGAAGCTTCTCAGGCACGACTGAGCCCTGGGATGCCCAGGCTTGGTTCAAGACTTTAGAGAGCACAATGGAGCTTCTTGACTGGCCAGAAGTCGAGAAGGTCAAATGTGCCTCCTTCTGCCTAACTGGAGATGCTCGTATGTGGTGGGAGCGGGTCAAGAGTAAGAGAACAGTCAACCAGATGAAATGGGCTGATTTTGAACAGGAGTTCTATGAAGAGTTCTTCCATATGAGGGTCACCAACAAGCACTATGAGGACTTCATGGAGTTCAGACAGGGTGACCGACCAGTGGGACAAGCAATCGCGAAATTCAACAGACTAGCTCGCCTCTGCCCAGAGCTAGTCAACACAGAGAGGGAGCGAGTCAGACTGATGCTCCGTATGCTAAGACCCGAGATAGCACTCAACGTGAACAGCGGGATTCATCGACCCCAGACCAGCGAGGAGCTGGTCAGTAGTGCTCTAGTCTCAGAGCACTACCTGAACAACATCAAGGCACAGCAAGCACAGCAGAAGCCAGTCCTGATTGAGAACAAGGCAATAGGAGGTCAGAAGTCTCACTCAAATAATCAGAACTGGAAGGGCAAGAATCACAAGAGGAAGCAGTGACCTGGCAGCCAAAAAGGAAACCCAGAGAATAAGCAAGCTAGGTATCCACCTTGTCCTAAGTGTGGGAGGACCCATCCAGGAGCATGCCTTTTGGGTGTAACTGGATGCTACTCATGTGGACAAGAGGGACACAGATCCAAAGACTGCCCAAACAGGTTTAAATACTTCCTCAGCAACCCGTGCAGTATGGAGGCAAGCCTCAGTTACATTACATGTCTACTATACTGGAGGGACCTCAGATCAGTCAGGGAAGGTTGGAAGCAGCACCAGTTTCAACCAATGCCAGAGTCTTTTCCCTCACGAAGGAAGAAGCTGCCAGCGCCTCCACGGTCGTAACAGGTCAAATAGTTATTTTTCAGCATTTAGCTACTACACTGTTTGATACTGGGGCGACCCATTCTTTCGTATCAGTACCTTTTGCTAGTAAGTTACAGGTGCCTGCAGAGAGTTGGGAGTCCAGATTCCTGACAACTCTCCCTTCAGGGGAAATCATGGAATCCACCCAGAGGCTCCGGGCTGTGTCAATCAAGATTTCAGACCGAGAGCTATATGTCGATCTAATCGTCCTTGCGATGCAAGACTTCGACATCATACTAGGCATGGATTTCCTCAGTAAGTACAGCGCTTCAGTGGACTGCCGTAGAAGGAAGGTGGTTTTCAGCCCAGAAGGAGAACCACCATTCGAGTTTCAAGGAGCCCCAAAGAGGAAGACTCAGAAATTCCTCTCAGCCTTGGCAGCCCACCAGATGCTAGAGCAAGGGTGTGCTGGTTTTCTTACACACGTAGTGGACTCAGAAGCAAAGAAAGAACTCAAGCAAGAGGATGTACGGGTAGTCTGCGAATATCCAGAAGTATTCCCAGAAGAACTACCTGGACTACCGCCCAACAGGGAGGTGGAATTTGAGATTGAGCTGGTGCTAGGTACCGGTCCAGTCTCGAAAGCCCCATATCGTATGTCTCCTGCAGAGCTGAAAGAATTACAAGAGCAACTCCAGGAGCTACTAGACAAGGGCTTCATCTGCCCGAGTCATTCACCCTTGGGAGCCCCTGTGCTTTTTGTCAAGAAGAAGGACGGGTCTATGCGTCTGTGCATAGACTACAGAGCTTTAAACAAGGTAACTATCAAGAACAAGTACCCTCTTCCCAGAATTGATGACCTATTCGATCAGTTGAGAGGTGCCACAGTGTTCTCCAAGATAGACTTACGTTCTGGGTATCATCAGCTAAAGGTTAAAGAAAGTGACATCCCCAGGACAGCCTTCAGGACAAGATATGGCCACTACGAATTTGTAGTGATGCCTTTTGGAGTAACCAATGCTCCAGCAGTCTTCATGGAGCTGATGAACCACATCTTCAAGGAGTATCTCGATAAATTCGTCATTGTATTTATTGATGATATTCTCATATACTCACAGACTCCAGAGGACCATGCTACACACTTGAGGATAGTGCTGCAGATCCTTCAGCAGGAGAAGCTCTACGCAAAATTCTCAAAGTGTGAGTTTTGGCTAGATCAGGTGGCCTTCCTAGGTCACATTGTATCCAAAGAAGGCATTTAAGTAGATCCAGTCAAGATAGAAGCAGTCAGCAACTGGGGTAGACCCAAGAGCGCCAGTGAAATCAGAAGCTTCTTAGGCCTGGCAGGATATTACAGAAAATTTGTGGAGGACTTTTCCAAAATAGCCTCTCCACTCACAGCCTTGACCAGAAAGAACAAGAAGTTTGAATGGTCAGATAAATGCGAGCACAATTTTCTAGAGCTGAAGAAGAGACTGACCAGTGCTCCCATCCTGACGGTTCCAGAAAGTGACAAGGCCTTTGACATCTACAGTGATGCATCCAAGATGGGCCTTGGAGCTGTCCTCATGCAAGACGGTAAAGTAATAGCATATACCTCCAGACAGCTCAAGGACCATGAGAAGAATTACCCTACTCACGACCTTGAGCTAGCAGCTGTGGTCTTTGCACTGAAGCTCTGGAGACACTACCTGTATGGAGTGCAGTGCAGAATCTTCACAGACCATCAGAGTTTGAAGTACTTCTTCACTCAGAAGGAGCTGAATATGAGGCAGCGCAGGTGGCTAGAGTTGGTCAAAGATTATGACTGTGAAATCCTCTACCACCCAGGTAAAGCTAATAAAGTGGCAGATGCACTGAGCAGGAAATCCTGTGCAGCACTGATGTCCCTATCATCACTGCCTCTACCACTTCAGAAAGAAATAAAGGATTTTGGAGTCGAACTAATAATTGGGCGACTTTCTGCATTGACTCTAGAGTCAACCCTGCTTGTGGATATACAAAGAAAGCAAAGTTAAGACCTAGAGATCCAGAAGATCAAGCAGGGGATCCAAGAGGCAGAAATTCAGCGTTTCGAGTATCAGACATTGGCATCCTCTACCTTGGAGGCCACCTTTGCATCCCCAATGACGAGGAACTGAGAAAGAGCATCTTAGAAGAAGCCCACTGTACTCCTTATTCGATGCATCCAGGTTCCACCAAGATGTATCAAGATCTAAGGAAAAGATTCTGGTGGCCTGGACTCAAGCGAGATGTAGTTAAATATGTCAGCACCTGCCTGACATGCCAGAGAGTCAAGGCAGAGCACCAGAGACCAGGAGGAGTTCTACAGTCACTTCCCATTCCAGAGTGGAAGTGGGAAGAAATATCCATGGACTTTATCACAGGTCTTCCAAGAACCACCCATGGACACGATACAATTTGGGTGATAGTGGACAGATTGACCAAGTCTGCCCACTTTCTAGCCATCAAGGTGTCGCACTCAGTAGAGCATTTGGCGCAGTTATATGTGAAAGAGGTGATCAGGCTTCATGGAGTTCCGAAGTCTATCATTTCTGACAGAGACGAGCGCTTTGTCTCTCACTTCTGGGAGTGTGTTCAGCACGCACTAGGCACCAGGCTTAAATTCAGCACAGCCTTCCATCCCCAGACTGATGGACAGACAGAAAGAGTAAATCAAATTTTAGAAGATATGCTCAGGGCCTGTGCACTAGATTTTAAAGGCAGTTGGTGCAAGTACCTGTGTTTAGCTGAATTTGCCTACAACAATAGCTATCAGGTCACTATCAAAATGGCACCTTATGAAGCATTATATGGCAGGAAATGCAGATCACCCATATGCTGGCAAGAAGCTGGTGAGAAGAAAGAGATGGAGTCAGGACTAGGCAGCCAGACTGAGCTTATAGATGAGACCACCCAGGCTATCCAGATGATCCGCCAGAGGATTGAGACTGCCCAGAGTAGACAGAAAAGTTATGCTGACACACGCCGTAGGCCACTTGAATTCCAAGTTGGAGATTCAGTATTTCTCAAGGTCGCTCCTATGAAGGGAGTGATGAGATTTGGCAAAAAGGGCAAGCTGAGTCCTCGCTACATAGGACCCTACAAGATTATAAAGAGAGTTGGGAAGGTAGCCTATGAGCTGGACTTGCCAGAGGATATGTCAGCTATCCACAGTACATTTCATGTCTCTATGCTAAAGAAGTGTATTCACGATCCCAATCAAGTGATTCAGCCTCAGTCAGTGCAGATCCAAGAAGATCTTAGCTATGAGAGCAGACAGACACAGATAGTGGACAAAGCAGTTAAAAGATTAAGAAACAAAGAAGTGCCACTAGTGAAGGCCATCTGGCAGAATCAAAAGCATGAGGAGTCTACTTGGGAACGTGAGGACAGCATGAGAGAAAGATATCCAGAATTATTTTAAGTTCGAGGACGAACTTTTCATAAGGTATGGGGGATTGTAACGCCCCAAAATTTTCATTTTAAGTCCTTAAAGTCCTTGAAAATTGTTAAAAATACTTTAGAGATATTCTAGATTTTTTTAGGAATTTTTAGAATATTTTTATGGAATTTTCTGAGTCCGTTTAGTATTTTTAAAAAAAGAAAAACTTTAAAGGGCAGCAGGGGGGTTCGAACTCGCGACCACAGGAGGAGCAAACCCCTAAGGGCGCGCAGCTGACCGGATGGGCTAGGGTATCAAGCACAGAAAAAGGTGGAGAGATATTAAGTTAAGTTATAAGTTAGACTTAAAAACCCTAAGTATAAATAGAAGAACTTAAGTGATTCTTTTATATTTTTGGTTCGGCAACTTCCAAACACTTGCTCGCCCCAAGCCGCACGTACGCCCTCTCCCCCCTCTCTTGTGCGCACGCCAACCTCCTCTCCTCTTCTAAGGGGGCGCCCGCCAAGGCTCTCCTCCGAGAGATCTTCCAATATTCGGAATCCCCGCGACGAGAGGAACGCGTGAGCGCGAAGAAATCTCCGAGACTCCGAGTTTCTCCGGAACCTCCGACGCCGTTCTTGGTTGTAAGTCCAAGATATCAAGGTAAGTACTGCTCACCTGTAGTAAGAGGCGGTTTTCCGCAAGAATTTTCCCTTAAAAGTTTTAAAAGAGATATTTACCTTTAGTTTAAGATTTTGCATGTGATCTTAGTTCATTATATGCTTATATATATTTTATAGAGTACCCCATGTGAGTTTAGGGTCTAAGAAATCTTAAGAGAAGAAAAGAAAGATAAAGAAAAAGAAAAGAGAAGGCCAAGGCCTTACGAAATCCTCAAAAGTCAAGACTTAGGGATTTGGGCACACAAGGTGTTCGATAAAATGCCAAGGCATTTAAAGATAAGAAAAAAAAGAAAGAAAAGCTATTTTATTTTCTAAGGCCAGTACCCGGCGTCCAAGGGCGTCGTTAAAGAAATCCAGGTGTCCAATTCCAAGGTCTTGGCCCTAGTAGACCAAGGTCTGCCCTATTAGGATTGGTGGCTCGCTACCCCAACCTTTTAGGGAACGCGCATAAGATGGTACTTACGTCTTAAGTGGATCCAAGTGAGTTATTATTTTTAAGTATATGCGTTAGCAAGTTTCTAAAAGTTAAAGAAAGATTTAAAGTTATAGAATTGCTAAGTTTCAAGTTAAGTCAAGGAAAGTAAGTTAAGAACTTTAAAGCTTGTGTATGAATATTCTTAGTTTTACATGTTTAAGCATTTATTTTAAAAGCATGAAAGTATCCCATTTATAAAGTATATTTGCACATTTCGAGATATTGTGAGTTAGATAGTACTTGCTAAGCTTTATGCTTAATAGTTGCATTTTCCTCTTACTACAGATAAAGTCAAGGGCAAGCTATTCTGAAGGAAGACGACAAGGAGGTGCTGGGTGATGTGTGTGTGGTGGCTGATTTGGGAGAGGTCCTTGGGACGAGACAATTTAGCTTATTTGAAATGCAGTGTTTAAGGTTTCCAAATTCCAAGTTATTGTGTTATGGAGTTTATTAAACATTTATGCTTCGGATAGTTTTATATGCTCAATTTTGTAGAATGAAGATTCTATGTCATTTCAATTAGTATGCATACTTTTGTGAATGCACTAGATGAGCAAGGGCATGAGTAGTTTAGCATGTTGATACATTGAATTTTAGACTTATTCTTGAGCTTATTATCCCCTTTTGAATTAAGTTTAGTTGCTTCAAATATGCTTAGAAAAGTTGCATTCATATTCCATAATGCTTTAGTAATGTTATAGAACCTTGTGTGATGAGTTTAAATGGTTAGAATTTCTAGTAATGTGCCATTGTATCATGCATGACTATTAAAGTTAGAATATCATTTTTAGATAGAAAAACAAAAAGAAAGTTCCGCATTTTTTTTCTTGTCGTGCATTAAAGCCAAGAAGTAGACAAGTAACGGTCCGTCTAAGGTAGAGAAGGCGGGTCGTTACAGTCTTACCTTCCCTTATCTAGGATTTAACCTTTAGACAAGGAACTAGGATGAACCTCTTTGCTTCTAAACTCTTTCTTAGCCCTTGTAGCCTTAGGGGAGAACCTAGATCTTCAAGATGAAAGCTTTTGGGAAGCTTTTCCAAAGGGGAAGGAGCCTTGAAGTTTTCGGCAAGATGGTGAAGGAGAAGAGAAGATGAAGTGGCTTGGTGGAAGAGAGGAAAGAAAAGTGCCTCTTCACCTCATGCCCTTTTATACCACATCAAGAGGGATAAGTGAAAAGTCATTGTGCCTCTTCCCTTGGTGACTCTTCACCTTCTCCCAAGCCTTAACTAGAATCCATTTCCTTCCCTCCTAGCACTCCGTTGCTAGGTGAATTGGTTAGTGCATGCATGGTTGTTTAAAAGGTCCAAGGTTCAATCCTTGATGGATGCACTAATTTATTTTATTTTATTTTGTATTATTTCAAATTTTCTTAAGAATTCACCCATAATTATGTTAATATTTCTTATTAAAATCTCTTTATATTTATATTGTCTTTTACCTAAATTTACTAATAATTATAGTACTAGGAAACCCATGTAGGCCCCTTAGTACTTAGTTTTTCTCAAGGAAATATCGATTTCTAGGCTAAGGTCCGTACTAACTTTCCTAGGTCCTTCGGGAAATTATCTAAACATTCTCAATATTTTAAGGAAATATTAAGGGAATTTCCCGGGTCGTTACAATCTCCCATACCTCGAGAAAGTTCGTCCTCGAACTTAGAATAGCTCCGGGTATAGGACCTTAACTAGGGGTACTTCCTTACTCCTTAGCTTCTTGACTTCCCGATCCAAGATCTGGATAGGTCTGCTTTCACAGCTCAGATCTTCCTGAATCTGTACTGTCAGTGGCTCGATTACTTGATCCATATTCGAGATACACCTTTTAAGCATAGACACATGGAACACGTTATGGATAGCCGACATCTCTGGAGGCAGCTCTAGCTCATATGCCTCCTTCCCTACTCTTTGCAGAATCATGTACGACCCCACATATCGCGGACTTAGCTTTCCCTTCCTCTCAAATCTTGTCACTCCCTTCATAGGGGCTACCTTGAGAAATACTAAATCTCCAATGTCAAACTCTAGTGGTCTGCGCCGGACATCTGCATAGCTCTTCTGCCGACTCTGAGCAGCTTCTATCCGTTGTCGAATATTTCGTATGGCTCGGATGGTACTGTCGATAACATCCGTTGTGATCCCCATTTCCTTCTTTTCACCACCTTTGTACCAACAGATCGGGGACCTACATCTCCTCCCGTACAAAGCCTCATAAGGTGTCATTCCTATAGTAGCTTGGTAGCTATTGTTGTAGGTGAATACTGCTAAGCATAGATACCGACACTAGCTACCTTTGAAATCCATGGCACAGGCTCGCAACATGTCTTCCAGTACTTGATTCACTCGTTCAGTCTGCCCGTCAGTTTGAGGGTGAAAGGTGTTGGATTTTTCGGGCCGTGAAAATCGCCTTTTCGCATCGCGGAAACCCCGAGAACCCAAAGCCATGGATCTCGTGCGAAGAAAAAATTCCGAAACAGAAATTCACGTATTCATTTCATGCTCAAAACTCGATCTACTCCTAGATCTAAAGAGGAATAAACCATTTTACCTTTGGTGCGTGCCCCGCTTAATCCCGCTCGCTCCTTTTGGATGTCGGATCTCTAGGACGTCAAGTGCCGTCCCTCTAGAAGTATCCACGTGAACAAAGTGGATGGAGGAAACCCTTTAGTGTGCTAGCACCTTTCAAGGGTTCGGCCAAGAGGAGAATAAGAAGAAGAACTCCAACACTTGGAGGAGGAAGAAGAGAAGACACACACCCTCAGAAAAATGGAACAAAACCTTGTTTTGTTCTTTCATTGTGGCCGGCCACATAATGGCCATTAATGGCCATTAAGTGGCCTGCCATAACCCCCTTTCAAGTTGAATTCAAATTCAAATGGGGGGGTTACAACCTTTGGAGATGATGTGGAGCATCATCATTGGTCAAATACCAAGCCAAGTCATCACTTGGTCAAGTCAAGGTGAGGTGGTCTTTTGGTCAAGTCAAACTTGCCTTTTATGGACTTTTCATATTTAGTCAAGTCAAACTTGACTCCATTTCTTCTCCCATGTCAAGTCTAACTTGAAGTGGAACCAAGTCAAGTCAAACTTGATTTGGATTTGGGTCAAGTCAAACTTGCCTTTTATGGACTTTCCATATTTAGTCAAGTCAAACTTGACTCCATTTCTTCTCCCATGTCAAGTCTAACTTGAAGTGGAACCAAGTCAAGTCAAACTTGATTTGGATTTGGGTCAAGTCAAACTTGCCTTTTATGGACTTTCCATATTTAGTCAAGTCAAACTTGACTCCATTTCTTCTCCCATCTATTTGTTCTTTGCGTGTGACCCTATAGGTTCTTGTAACGTTGGCAATGCTTCTAACATCTTAGAAACATAAGCAATGAGCGGTATCTAGCAACACATCATTGCTACCCAAGTTACAAGAATGTTGAGATCCAACATCACCAATGTGACTACTAATTATGACTTTCATAATATGTGACAATGTCCTTCTATCGTCGATATCTAGATTGATCTTCTATGAAGCATGGACCGTGTCATCCTCCAATCAATCTATGTGTCTTGAACTCCAAGTAGACTCACTATAATCAAATAAGCTCAATATCTCATATTGCCTTATTTGGGCATGGCCATGCACTTAGTGATCTCACTTATCAAGACTATGATATCTCTCCCGTCATATAGGAGGGATAGATCTCATATACATCACTCACATCCCTCCGCATAATTTGTTACATACCCAGTAATCGCCTTTATAGTCCACCCAGTTACGGGTGACGTTTGACGAAACCAAAGTACATAACTCATTATGTAGGGAACTATGGTGACTTCAGGTCTAAGGACTAATAGTCATACTAATAGTCACATGAGAAAGTATATGACACTCATATAACGATCCATGATACTTTTTCATGGTGGGTCATTCAGTATACATTCTCCAATGCATACTCATGTGTCAACTTGATATCTCATATCCATGACTTGTGAGATCAAGTCATCGTGTTGACCTACATGCTAGTCTCTATGCATTAACATTGTCCCTGAATGTTAATACTTGACTAGGAACAATTAAGAGTAGTGTTCTCTATATCATCTCACTATCGATTCAACCAATCGATTGATATAGATATGAACCTACTACCAAGGACGTTATTACACTTAGTTATTGGCACCAATACAAGTAAGTATAATAACCATAATCAAATGCCTTTATATATATATATATATATATATGAAATATGATACAATTAGTCCATACAACAACCATCACATGATTGGCTCTAGGGCTCTCACTAACAAAAGGTGGTACTAAATCGTAATCTAGTACCGAGAGACTTCTGGACACATTCCCATAAATGCGAAGTAAAGCGACCATCCCTATCTGAGATGATGGTCTTGGGAACTCCATGAAGTCTGATTATCTCCTTAACATACAATTGCGCCAGTTGTTCTATTGAGTCAGTCGTCTTGATCGCCAGGAAGTGAGCGGACTTCGTCAGCCTGTCCATAATTACCCAAACCGCATCGTATCCATTCGTAGTCCTGGGAAGCCCTGAAATGAAGTCCATAGAGATGTCTTCCCATTTCCACTCCGGGATCGCGAGTGGCTGCAGAACTCCTCCAGGTCGCTGGTGTTCTGCTTTCACTTGTTGGCAAGTCATGCAAGCACTAACATGCTGAGCTACATCCCTCTTCATACCGGACCACCAAAACTTCCCTTTCATATCTTGATACATCTTGGTGGATCCTGGATGCATCGAGTAAGGGGTTCCGTGGGCTTCTGCTAATATTCCTTTCCGCAGCTCCGGATCATTAGGGATGCATAACCGGTCCCTAAGGTAAAGTACTCCCTTGTCATCGACATGAAAACCATCACTCTTTCCCTCTAAGATTTCCTGCTTGATTCTCTGTAGGCTCGGATCATTATTTTGTTTGTCCAATATGTCCTCGAACAGTGTTGGTACTATTGTCATGGTAGAAAGCCGTCCCGAGATGATCTCAACTCCAAAATTCATAATTTCTCTTTCCAAGGGTCGGGGCTGTGAGATCGTATACGTATGCTAGAGGGGGGGTGAATAGCAATTTTTCGCTTCTTTCACCTACAATGGTTAGTAGCACAGCGGAAATACAACAATAAAACAATAATAATGTACTAACCAATGCTAACAAGATGATTTAGTTGGTATCCACCCCGGTCGGGTGACTAATCCAACAATCCTTCGGCGGATCAAGCCCCGGACAACTTCCGGCTAGAAATCGAAGCTCCTTATGGGTGGAGAAACCTCACCACAACCCAAATATCGCTCTGAGATCAAAGACTACTAACTTGCCCTTAACCAAGACAAGTTTCGTCACCAAAATGGTAAGAAACGAGCCCCTTTAAATAAGGCTCGAAACTGAAACAGCCGCTACCAGTCGACTGCCCCCAGGGGCAGTTGACTAGTCCCACTCAGAATCGGACCGTTGCCTCACAACGTTCGAAACTTACAGCTGTTCCAACCGACCAGCAGTCGACTGCCCAATCCTAGCAGTCGACTGCTCCCAGTCGACTGCCCCAGTGGCCAGTCGACTGCCAGTCTCCTAAGCCTAGGGTTTTTCTCCCCGAGTACATTTCACTCCGCACTCGAACCCTCCCAGCTTACACCGTGAGTACAACGACTCACTCTTGGACACTCACAACTCAGTTGACTCTTCACCAGCAGCCTTGACTGTTGCCTTCACGCCCTCTTCATCTTTGGCCCTCGTTTCTCGGATGCGCACGTAAGCCTCCAGCTTGCCTCCATGCCATCCTTCATGTACGCCTCGAAGTCCGCGTCCCTCGGCTCATCATCCCTGCTATCCAATGGTCCCTCAGATGCGCACACCAGCCTCCAGCTGGCCTCCATGCCATCCTTCACCTGAAGACATCAACCAAGTCCATGCGTACCTGTACACCTGCACACTCATGTACACATGTTAGTCCACCACAAATCCTAACTTAACCATATTGGTCCACACACATCAAAACCCATGATCCTCCAGATCATACCAGGCCGATTGCCCCAACAATCTCCCCCTTTTTGATGTGTGGCAATATGTTAAGTTAGGTAAACACAACAACAATAACAACATAAATAGCAATAGCAACTGAAAATAAAGCATAACACACAAGAGACAACCTCCCCCTTATCCTATGCTTTCTCCCATTTTTCAATTCTCATTGCTACCACCAAGTCAAGTCCTACCCAACTTGACTCTCACACAATTAACATCCCTTTGAGTTATTCCCAAACTCAACATCCAAAATTTACAACTCATAGTTAAGTTCCAAACGTAACTTAACCCTCAAGTTCTCCCCCTTTGACGCCATCAAAAAGATTGCCCCAAGCAACCCTAACCCTTGGTGCCAAATAGAACTTACCAGATTTCTGAAAAACCCCTCAGAAATCACCAAACACCATTCTGTTCCACTGTGCAGTCGACTGCCACCTGCGTTACACACCCACTGTAAAGCCCAGCAGTCAACTGCCCTCCCTGGCAGTCGACTGGCACACCACCTTCTGAATTTCCAACCGAAATTCAGAAACCTCTAGAAAATTCTAGAAAATTCCTAAAAATGTAAAATTTTGCAAGCACGTTTGCTAAGGTATACCCTACCCTAGAAAAATCTATTTTCATGAAAAACAACAAACGTGCTTGACTTTTGGTACAAACCTAAGTTTTGGCCAAACTTGGCTCTTTTGTACCAACTTAGAGTTCTAATCATGGGATTCTATATTTATCATTTCAAGCAAGCCCCATTTGCCATTCAAAATTACTCCCAAACTCTCGTTTTCCATATGATATGATGACATGATAGATCCTCCCCCTCATTTACTCTTGACCTTATGAATACATGATCTTTAACCAATTTCCTTTAATTTTCAATGATATCAACCAACATAACCTTATGTACTAAGTTTCAAAATTCCCCCTTACTCACATACTCTCATTATGAGGGCATAGGTCCACCCTTATCCGAGATTTCCATATAAGAGCATAGAAGAATGACTTAGCACAATTTAACAATGGCAACACAAAAACACATACAAGTGAAACATATCAAAATAAACTCATATCATAAGCATAAAAGGAAGTTTCATACAATGTCAATTACTAAGAAAAATAAAACAAGTACTAAGACTCTCAAAATGATAAATCATTACAATCCAAATCTAGTGTTTGAGAGATAAATAATACATCAATGAAATAAATCCTCTCAACACTCAAAAACTCCACTATCTGTGCTATCTCATCAGAAGAACATGCTGCTGCCATCGCCTGAGGGAGGAGGAGGAGGAGGAGGAGGACCCTGAAAGCCCAGATTCCACTGCTGCATCATGGTGTATATCTCCTCCTGACGCTGCTAAAAGCCCTGGCAGAACTGCGTCAGTCCTTCCACCTTAGCTTCAATCCTCTGCTCCGTCTCCTGGCCTATGTGAATATCCTCGCGAATGAAGGCAACATCCTCTCTGAGGCCATGGACATCCTGCTGTAGCTGAAAGAACTCTGCACGTGTCACATGCTCACCGCCAGCATGCTCCTCAGCATCCTCATCATGCTCTGCAGCAGGGGCGGCAGGCTGAGCAAGCCCCCGTCGAACAAACTCCCCCTGACGACTCTCTATACCTGCCAAGGATAGTTGGCGAGAGCCAATCTGATCGTAATCCTTGGACAGGTGCCTAATCTCACCCTCAGGTATCCTAATGCCCCGGTGCCTCAGGAACTCTGACAAGACATTACAAAATGGCATATATATCTTCCCATCGGCAACGTGGGAGAAATACACGATGGAGGTGAACACATGCAGGGAGACATCAATATCCAGCCTATACTCTAATGCATACATCATGACCAAATGGATTAGGCGGATTTTGGACCGTCCCTTGGTGACCATGGGCAATAGGCACTCTACCACAATCTTATACACTACGTGACTGAACGGACTCATGTCCTTTGCAGCAAACATGCGTCCAGTCTTGTCCCAATGTGTCCCAAAGTAATGCATGTGAATCAGATCAATGGACACACCCGGAAACTCAAATGGCTCTACTATGGTGGGATAATAGACTCTAGGGTTGTTAGATGCCCAACACTCTAAAAATACGGCTAATATCATGGGTGAGAAGGTGATGGGGATCCCGACAACCCTAGACTCATAAACACTATTATTGGGATCAACACATGTAAGGTTTGCATAGAACTCCTTGCACATGTCAACATGGATATCATGTTGGCAATATACAAGTTGCTCTAGCTTGAAGTGGTTGATCATCTCAATAATGGGAGGGGACTTTTGCTCAAAGTAGGTCTTGTTTAGGTAACGACATGACATGACAATGAACTCATTGTCTTTGAATCTTTTCTCACATTCTTTTGACCTAAACCTCGACTCCTTGTACTTAGACCTAATTTCCTTTTGAGCTTGTTGACTTGGTTGGGATGATCCCTCACCCCTTTGTCTTTTGGAAGCCAACCTAGTGTTCA
This sequence comes from Boesenbergia rotunda, assembly GCA_024364735.1. Taxonomy (NCBI): domain Eukaryota; kingdom Viridiplantae; phylum Streptophyta; class Magnoliopsida; order Zingiberales; family Zingiberaceae; genus Boesenbergia; species Boesenbergia rotunda. The sequence continues at coordinate 331,462 of JAGFNQ010002157.1, read as the reverse complement.
CAAACAACAAATGCACATGAATCATGGATAAGTTCGTGTTAAATCATGATTTAACCTTGAAAGAATGACATGAACAACCCCTTACCTCTTAATTCGTTGCATGGTGATAATGAGAGAAGATGTGCAAGCCCTAAGACTAGATCGAAGATGAAGGAGGGCTTAAGAAACGATCTTGAGGCTTGGAAGAGGCTTGAGAACGAAGAAGGAGGCTCAAGGAAGAGGAAACACACGGGGGAGGCGCGCCAAAACCCTAGGGTTTGGCCGCCCCACGTGGGTTTTCTATTATAATTTTCGCCTAGGAGTCGACTGCCCCCCAAGGGCAGTCGACTGCTGCCCCTTAGAGAATGGTTTCCCGGTTGATAGCAGTCGACTGCCCTTAGGGGCAGTCGACTGCGGTGCCTTACAGAATGTTTTTCACTTGACAGCAGTCGACTGCCCCTAGGTCAGTCGACTGCTATACCTCATAGAACACTTTTGAGTTGACACCAGTCGACTGCCCCTAGGGGCAGTCGACTGATACTTGATTTTTAGATTTTCAGTCAAACTTTAGTAATGCATATCTAATTCCACAAATCTCCAAAAAATTTGAAATTTCGTGGGGAGATTTGTGGATACTAAGTCTACTTGGAAAAAAATATAAATTTAATTAAAATCATCCTGAATCCCAAGATTGACACAAACTTCAAAGTTCTTCAAAGTTAACCATTTATCCTCAACTTTAAAGTTCTAATTTGAGTCTCTCCTTGATGCTTAACCCCATACTCCTTCATAATCCATTCCTAGCATCAAGTTATACAACATTCAATCTTAAAAATGAATTCCTTCTCAGTTATACTTCACTTTTCAACTTTTACTTCAACCTTTAGTGTGCCAATATCCTAGAGTAAGGCTAACCTTAGCCTTTTAATCCCTTTGACACACTCCATAGCTTTTCTAATCTCCTTGAAGAAAACCACCTGAAATCCATTGACCATGGATTCCAACTTGGCTTCTAGAGCTCTCCTCTCTAGTTACCTCCCTAGGAAACTCCTCTACCATTGCAATACCACACCGGTGCTTCTTGCCTCTCCACTACTCTTTTCTTAGCTCTCCACACCTTGCCCGTGGCTAGCTCTTTCTTTCTCTCTTTAAATGGCTTTTCTTTGCCATTCTTGACTTTCTCCCTACTATAGTTGTAGGGCATCCTTGAATATGATACCTTATCAATATTAGCCCTCCTAGAATGGTACCCTAAGCCCGGTCTACCATTCCTAAGTTGTTGGTCCTTTGGTATCATGTTCACTCTCTTGGACCCTTGAACGACTCTACCTAAGTTTCTTTCCAATTGATCAAGTTTTGCCCTTAAAACTTGATTTTCTTTTTCTAGCTCCCTAACATTAGTGTCATAATTCCTAGGTTGATCATTTCTAGGTCTACCTATTTTCCTAGGCATATCTCTCCCTTTCTTGGAGTTTTTACCTTGGTCCTTAGGTCTAAAATTCCTAGGTGTATCATGAAACATGGAAGTTTTGACATTTTGGCATGCAAAGGTATTTCTATTTTTATCATGATATCTAAAACCAAAATTACGCATGGGCAAGCAATCATTATCAATTCTAGCATTCAAACATGCATTTTGATCATTCATGAAAGCTCTTGAAGCATGAGTAGAGTTAGAAGGTACCTTCCTTACCCATGTAGCTCCCCCTTGATACATACTCTTCTTCCTTTCTTCCTTTTCTCATTTTCTTAAATGCTCCATCTTCTTGATGTCATTTTTCTTTGGGCACTTGGTGTGGTAATATCCCAATTCGCCACAAGTGAAGCATCTTATTTTCATTTTCTTTTCTTGGGCTCCTCCATTCCTACAACCCATATTAGATTTAATTTGAATTGACTTGGGTTTAGGGTGTACCTCCTTTTTACCTTTTGGACACTTATTCTTGTAGTGCCCCTTTTCATTGCACCCAAAACATATGATGTGCCCTTTGGTTCTTGCTTTGGTGGAGGTTGACTCTAGGTTGACTACTTCTTCAACCTCGGAAGATATAGACGCTTCCTTTTGATCCGGAATTGATGAAGGTCTATTCTCCCCCTCAATCTTTGAGCTTGATACTTCCTCTTCCTCTTCTCTAGATGAGGTAGATGACCTCTCACTCAATTCTTCCTCCTCACTTGAGGCTATAGATGCCTCTTTTTCTTTTTCTTGTTCTTTCTCGGCCTCATCTACTCCTTGAGCTTGTGTAGGATTCTTGTGATACTCTATTAGCTTTCTCCACAACTCATAGGCATTTTGATACCCACCTACACAACTTAACACATTATTAGGCAAAATATTCACTAAAATTGTCATTACCTTCTTATTTGCCTTTGATTGCGCTTGTTGGTCATTTGTCCAATATCTTGGCCGAAGTTTCTTGCCATGCTTATCCTTAGGAACTTCAAAAGGCTCTTCAATAGACATTCGACACTCCCATTCCATCAATAGTCACATCTCCATTCTTGACTTCCAACGCTCGAAGTCTTCATGGTCGTAGGCCGGTGGTGTGTTAATATCATCCCCTAGCTTGTCTTCCATGATTTCTAGTCCTCTAGCGATTGCTCCCTTGGCGGTTAGTCCAAAAAGAGCGGTCCTCGCTCTGATACCACTTGTGAGATCGTATACATATGCTAGAGGGGGAGGTGAATAGCAATTTTTCGCTTCTTTCACCTACAATGGTTAGTAGCACAGCGAAAATACAATAATAAAACAATAATAATGTACTAACCAATGCTAACAAGATGATTTAGTTGGTATCCACCCCGGTCGGATGACTAATCCAACAATCCTTCGGCGGATCAAGCCCCGGACAACTTCTGGCTAGAAATCGAAGCTCCTAATGGGTGGAGAAACCTCACCACAACCCAAATATCGCTCTGAGATCAAAGACTACTAACTTGACCTTAACCAAGACAAGTTTCGTCACCGAAATGGTAAGAAACGAGCCCCTTTAAATAAGGCTCGAAACTGAAACAGCCGCTACCAGTCGACTGCCCCCAGGGGCAGTCGACTGGTCCCACTCAGAATCCGACCGTTGCCTCACAACGTTCGAAACTTACAGCTATGCCAGCCGACCGGCAGTCGACTGCCCAATCCTGGCAGTCGACTGCCCCCAGTGGCCAGTCGACTGCCAGTCTCCTAAGCCTAGGGTTTTTCTCCCCGAGTACATTTCACTCCGCACTCGAACCCTCCCAGCTTAGACCCTGAGTACAACGACTCACTCCTGGACCCTCACAACTCAGTTAACTCTTCACCAGCAGCCTTGACTGTTGCCTTCACGCCCTCTTCATCTTTGGCCCTCGTCCCTCGGATGCGCACGCAAGCCTCCAGCTTGCCTCCATGCCATCCTTCACATACGCCTCGAAATCCGCATCCCTCGGCTCATCATCCCTGCTATCCAATGGTCCCTCAGATGCGCACACCAACCTCCAGCTGGCCTCCATGCCATCCTTCACCTGAAGACATCAACCAAGTCCATGCGTACCTGTACACCTGCACACTCATGTACACATGTTAGTCCACCACAAATCCTAACTTAACCATATTGGCCCACACACATCAAAACCCATGATCCTCCAGATCATACCAGGCCGATTGCCCCAACAGGGGCAACATAGATATAGCCATCAAAGCGGCACTTGACTTCCGGCTGAGTGCATCGACCACTTTGTTTGTCTTTCCCGGATGGTAGAAAATCTCACAGTCATAGTCCTTTACTAGTTCCAGCCACCGACGCTGCCTCATATTCAGGTCCTTCTGAGTGAAGAAATATCGTAGACTCTGATGGTCTGTGTAAATCTTACACTGTGCTCTGTATAGATAATGTCTCCATATCATTAGAGCAAAGACCACGGCGGCCAATTCTAGATCATGGGTGGGGTAATTCTGTTCGTGCTCTTTGACTTATCTAGAGGCATTGGCAATGACTTTACCATTCTGCATAAGTACAGCTCCAAGTCCAAGCCGGGAGGCGTCACTATATATATCAATGCCCTGGTTACCTTCTGGAGGGGTAAGAATCGGAGCACTGGTAAGTCTCCTCTTTAATTCCAAGAAACTTTTTTCGCAATTTTCGGTCCATTCATATCTCTTATCCTTCCGAGTGAGAGCTGTTAAAGGGGATGCGATTCTCGCAAAGTCCTCCATAAACTTCCGATAATAGCCTGGCAGTCCGAGAAAACTTTTGATTTCACTAGCGTTACTCGGCCGACTCCAGTTATTTACAGCCTTAATCTTCATTGGATCTACCATTACTCCATCCTCGGAAATAATATAGCCCAGAAAATCTTCTTGGTCGAGCCAGAACTCACACTTGGAGAATTTGGCATACAGTTGTCTTTCCTGAAGAGTCTGTAGTACTATCCTCAGGTGCTCGGCGTGCTCCTCTTGATTTCCCGAATAGATAAGTATATCGTCTATGAAGACAATTACAAACTTATCGAGAAAAGGCGAGAATACCCGATTCATAAGGTCCATAAACATAGCGGGAGCATTTGTCACGCCGAAGGGCATAACAATGAATTCAAAATGCCTGTACCTCATTCCGAAGGTCGTCTTCGGAATATCATCCTGTTTTACTCTAACTTGATGATACCCGGAGCTCAGATCGATTTTCGAGAAGACCGCGGCCCCCTTCAACTGATCGAACAGATCATCTATCCTCAGAAGGGGATACCTGTTCTTGATTGTCACATTGTTCAGCGCTCGGTAATCTATGCACATTCGCATGGATCCGTCTTTCTTCTTCACAAACAGCACCGGAGCTCCCCATGGGGAATGACTAGGGCGAATGAATCCCTTGTCAAGTAGCTCCTGTAGTTGTGCTTGAAGTTCCTTTAGTTCAGCCGGCGCCATACTGTAAGGTGCCTTGGAGATCGGATTAGCACCAGGAACCACTTCTATCTCAAATTCCACTTCTCTATTCGGAGCCAACCCCGGTAATTCATCCGGAAACACCTCTGGGTACTCACATACAACTCTAACATCTTCCAACTTCTGATCCATTATCCTAATGGTTATCCCTTCCCGAGTAACTAATTCTAGCCTATTAAGTTTTTCGAAAGAAAAGGAAAAATAAATAAAGTAAAATATCGATCATATTACATATCCTAAGGTACTTTTCATCATAAACCTTGTTCATACTTGCATATCCTAAAATCATAAAGTACCCTAAAAAAGTGCTTACTATCATAAAATATGCAGAAAAGTACTTACTTGGAAGCGGCAGGAAAGAGGCTTGATGTGTGTGTAGTGAGATGGCAACTGCTCTGATACCAACCTATAACGCCCACCTTTTTCGGTCCATCGAGAAGGCGGCGTTACGCTGATCATACATGTACATAGACTAACATCTTAATGCAGCGGAAATACATTTTATTTTTTTTCTCTAGACATGCTTTTAACCATGCAACCATTGCTTAAATCATATGCACATATCTACGTTATCATTCATGGACATGGTAACATATTACCAACATTCATAGCTTCATGCATCATGACATCATCTTTCCATAACTTATTCATAAACATTCCAGTTAGCAAGTAGTCTATCCATAAACTTCATAAGTAGCAAATTATGTCTTAAGCATAGCTATCATAAGTTGAGCATAAAACCAAGTTGACATTGTCAGATCACAAAACATGCAGTAAGTAACTTGAGAGAAATTCTTGGCCATGTCACTACCACACACATATATCCTTGCCTCTTCCGCGACTTCCTTTAGAAATCTCTTGCTTGATCTGCGACATAAGAAAAGAAGACTATAAGCACTTGGCTTAGTAAGACCCTTTTCCTACTCACAAAATCCATACGTCTCATAAACATGACCATCATACTTCGATCCTACATATCATCGCATACTACTAGTATACTTTATATCATAAACATAATTAAAATCATGGCATCATAACTTATCATGAACATAAATAAAATCAGGACATTATAATTAACATAACATCAATAAATCATGGCATCATCATCTAAAATGAACATAAATAAAATCATAGCATCATAATTAACATAAACATCAATAAATCATGGCTTCATCATCTAACATGAACATAAATAAAACCATAGCATCATAATTAACATAAACATCAATAAATCATGGCATCATCATTTAACATGAACATAAATAAAATCATAGCATCATAATTAACATAAACATCAATAAATCATGGCATCATCATCTAACATGAATATAAATAAAACCACAGCATCATAATTAACATAAACATCAATAAATCATGGCATCATCATTTAACATGAACATAAATAAAATCATAGCATCATAATTAACATAAACAGCAATAAATCATGGCATCATTATTTAACATGAACATCAATAAATCATTTCCATAAACATTCTTTGCATAAACATAATGCATAACATGAATGAATGCATGCGGTAAATGCATATATATATCATAAGGATGCTTAGCTTAAAAATCATGCTTTTAAATACTTAAACATAATCATAACATCATTGGGGTCCCCGCCTTGTACCACATTCATTCATCATATGCGCGCATCCCTAAGTAAATACGAGGTAGCTAATCTCGACCTACTAGGGTAAGGACAGCTTCATCGGTAGTCCCCGAACCGTTAGGACAGCATAATCGGTAGTCCCAGAATCATGGACAGCTTCATCGGTAGTCCAGAACCGTGGACCTTACTTAGGTCCGGTACAAGCCCATTCATAAAATAAAATACTTTACATGCTTCATCATTCATTTTCCTGATGTAACGACCCGGCCTATTTACCGGCCCTTACGACCGTCATACCGTGCCGTTACTCATACTTAACATTTTCCTCATTCATACTTAACATCATGGTAACTTAAAGGCATGAACATTCATTATCATTTATTCATTACATGACATGCATACATATCATTCATAAAATCATGGCATACTTACATATCATTCAAAGGTCATGGCATATCTACATATCATTTCTAGGTCATGGCATACTTACATAATTAGCACCTTAATTCATAAAACATACATGGTCATGGCACATAGAAAAATATACTTGGATCTTTTCATACATCATCCATTTGTGAACACTAGTACAAAAAAGACCTTTAACAACGGCTTTTAACACCGGTTGTATTAAAACCGGTGTTAAAAAAAAAGGCGGTGGCATTTTTGTAATTATTTGAACTTTAAAATACTTTTAACACCGGTTCTTTTAACAACCGGTGTTAAAAATATATTTAACTACGGTTTTATAAATAACCGGGGTCATATGTTATAATTATTTGAACTTTAAAATACTTTTAACACCGGTTCTTTTAACAACCGGTGTTAAAAATATATTTGACTATGGTTTTGTAAATAACCGTGGTTATATGTTTTTGCCTTGTTCTTAATTAAGTCATACATGTCAATTCACTACACTAAAGTATTTATTTAATTTTGTTAAAAAAAATTATTAGCTATTAAAAAGATATAAAATTCGAAAATAAAAATAAATTTTATTTATTTATTTTTCTGTTAAAAAACTTTTAGTGAAACTTTTTCTGTTAAAAAGTTTTAGCTAATTAGTGAAAATTATTAATTTTATTTTGCTAATAATTTTTTTTAGCTATTAATAATTTTACCACAACCTATTATTAATTTAAAAAGTTATAAAAATAATTTAATTCGTGGAAAACCATTCGCTCTAAACCCTACACGCCGTCGCTGCCTCGCTGCCTCGCCGCCTTCGCTACCTCGTTGCCTTCGCTTTCACTGCCTTCGCGTCACCGTTCGTTCGCCTCACCGTTCGCGTTCACTGCCTTCGCCTCACCGTTCGCGTTCATTGCCTTCGCCTCACCGTTCGCGTTGGCCTCACCGTTCGCCGTCGCCGTTCGCCGTTCGTCGTTCGTCGTTCGCCGTTCGTCACAGCATCATTGAAGGTATCTCCCTCTCCCTCTCCCTATGTTTATTTTCGAGGCTTTTATCATTGCTAGGTTCTTAATTTTTAAAACTAAGAGTCATGACTTGCCAAACTTTTGTGATTCATTCAAATCGCCTCATCGATGTAGCTTTACGGATTTGTTTATATTCCTCATTTGTTTTACTTATTCACCTCATTATAATTTGATTTATGTTGACTATCTAATCTAATCTAATCTATTAAGTATGCTTGTCTATTAATTAGACCTTGTGTTATAGTAATCCTTTTCCCCTTTGTGTGTTTGTCTCTTCTTCCCTTATTGGCCCAGCTTAACTAATTGACTTAGTCGAATAAAAGGAAAGGAGTCTCAATAAAATAAAGGAATTGATCGTTTCATCGTCATTATGCTCCACCTATTAAGTATAGTCAAGGATGAATAAAAATATAGATTTCGATCCAAATCTACAATAAAAGGATGACTTAATATAATTTGGATGGCTAGTCAACAAATTCAACCATCTTATTCATTTGATTATCTGATATGATTAGCTCAAGCAATGATGAGTCGCTAATTCTATCCATCTAACTTTTGCAATTTGACTTATTCAGTGACTTTGCTTAATGTACCTTGTCTTCCCAACCTAATCAGTTCACTTAGTCCATCCACATAATCTAGTTGACCTAATATAAGTCGGTCTGGCCCACCATCCTATTCAGATTGTCTGATTGTGCTTCATATGTATGTCTAGTTCACCTAGTCTAGCTTGCTCGCTTGGCTCCATTCGATTTGATTGGCTTGACCGATTCATCTAGCTAGCACAACTAATTCGCTTGCAACTTAATCCATGTAGCAGCTCGATTAAAACTAGCTTAAACAACATGAACTACTTGATCTACTTGCTTGTAGTTAGCCTTGGTAAATTTAACTTATTTTATTTATCTATTTTTTTATATTCCTTTTGATAACTCGATTCTTAATCTTCCTTTTAATGTCTTTCTCAAACAGTCCGTGCACATATGGATCGTAGTTGGATAAATGCTTTACGCACAAGTGATGAGTATGAGAATGGGGTGAAAGAGTTCTTAGAATTTGCTAAAAGAAATGCTCGTGATAATACTGAAATATTTTTTTGTCCTTGTGTAAAATGTGTGAACCTAAGACGTTTGAAAGTGGATGAAATAGAAGAACATGTTCTTTGCGATGGATTTTGCAAGAGTTATACAAGATGGATATGGCATGGTGAATCATTAAGCATGCCAAGTGTGTCCCAAACTGAGCAAGTTGATGTAGATATGGATGATCGACTAGAAGACATGATCCGTGATGTTGGACCAGAGTTTTTTCAGCGAGCACATGTATATGATCATTTGTGTAGTGATGCGGAGAAGCCGTTGTATCCAGGGTGCACTCAATTCTCACGATTGGAAGCAGTATTAAAATTGTTCAAGATAAAAGCACAAAATGGGTGGAGTGACAAAAGTTTTACCGAATTGCTTGAGTTATTGAAAGTTATGCTTCCAGAAGGTAATACACTACCGGATCGTAACTATGAGGCAAAGAAGATATTGTGTCCAATGGGTATGGCATACAAGAAAATACATGCTTGCCCCAATGATTGCATCTTGTACAGAAACGAGTTTGAAGGGTTGCATCAGTGCCCCATATGTCAGGTATCACGCTACAAAGTGAAGGATGGTGATTCTGGTTGTGATGAGAGCCCAAATGGGCCTCCGGCAAAAGTCTTATGGTATCTTCCAATAATTCCAAGGTTCAAGAGATTATTTGCTAATGCAAAAGATTCAAAGAACCTTAGATGGCATGCAGATGAGAGGCAATGTGATGGAAAGATTCGTCATCCGGCTGACTCTTTGCAGTGGAAAAGAATCAATCAATTGTTTCCAGACTTTGGCAATGAGCCAAGAAACCTTAGGCTTGGACTTGCTACGGATGGAATGAATCCATATGGTAACTTGAGTAGTAAGCATAGCTCATGGCCAGTTCTGTTGGTAATTTACAATCTCCCTCCTCAATTGTGCATGAAGCGGAAATACATAATGTTGTCTATGATGATTTCGGGCCCACAACAGCCTGGAAATGACATAGATGTTTATTTACGTCCCTTGATTGAAGACTTGCGAATGTTATGGGAGGAAGGCATGGATGTGATTGACGGATATAGCCATGAATTATTCAAGATGCGTGCCATGATCTTTTGCACCATAAATGATTTTCCAGCATATGGGAACTTGTGCGGATATAGTGTTAAGGGGCATAAAGCATGCCCTATATGTGAAGAAGGCACATGTTACCATCAACTGATTCATGGAAAAAAGACGGTTTACCTTGGCCATCGAAGAAAGTTAGAGACCACTAACATTGATTCATGGAAAGTTAGAGACCACTAGCATTGATTTCCATTAGTGTTTTTCCTAACATTGTAGCTTCAATTGCTTACATATATACTATTTCAATCAAGTAGTTTCAGTTTTGCATCCTGTCAACCGGATTCCACACATATTTTTTTAATGTGGCTTTTGCCATTGTCCTTTTAGCACTTTCCTTCTTCTCATTTGATCAAAAGTTGCTTTTGAGAGTAAATTTTTACCAAAATGAGCACGAACATTGGGGGCACCTTGCTGAGTCGTTTTGAAGATATCATTACTAAGGTACTCATATGATTTCAAATATCCTTCTCTCTTTATTACGTTAATTGGTTTTCAAATTTTAGTATATTTGCACATTTTTACACTTAATGTCTTTATCACAATTATCTAGTGTTATCAGCTCATTCTCTGTTTTTTGACTCTTGCTTAATTGCCTCTTTGTACCAGTATAGTCTTTGTACCTTATGTTTTATTTTTTTGCTTTTGGTATTTTAGCCCTATTGCTCAGATATGATTGCTTGAATTATGAATGACTTGGCAAAAGGTTACAAACTATGAGAGGATATATTGTTCTATAGCATTATGAATTATTACTTCACAACGAACCATCTTGTCTTCTGTTTATTCACAGCAGAAGCAACAAGTCATTTTTCTGCCAAAATATGAATTGATATCTGAATTGTCTGAAATGATGAGTCTGCCTCTGTCATCGTGAATCACAATTCTATTTAATTAAACTAGTCTGATAGAATTGGTTGATGTTACAAATGATCACATTGAATTGTGAATCTTTCTTTGCAGGGGAAGATGAAGGTATTGATGTCTCAGATTGATAAGAATAAACAGTGTGCTACTAGAGAAAATTCCATGAACCTCGAGACTTTTTACACTGAAAGTTATGAGCGAACAATGAAACTCTTGTTGGATGTTTTTGAGAAACTGTACACAAACAGTGTGTACAATATTCCTGTTCAAGACTTATCTGGGCAAATATCTTTATGGAATCAACTTTTTCAGTCACATAAAAAGGTCCTACGACTGGAAGAAATTGATGATGCTCTTGGTGAAACAATTTCTGCAGCAGTGCGTTTGCACTCTTTTCACATTATTAGTTTTGTTACTTCATTCTAGCTTAAACTTGCTAATGCTGACCTCTTACCTCTTATATGTATTTGTTTACAGAGAAAATTTGTTGACTCTGTTTCGGATAGGAAAGATGAAGTGTGTTCTCAGATGCAGATACAACTTAAGCATCTTTATGTCCTTTTGGACCTTATCCTAACTTTTGGAGATGGCATCCTATCTGAATTTTTGGATGTGCATGCAGCAGTATGTTTTTTCTGTTGTTCAATTACTAGCCTCCAATTTTTTTGTTAGATAGCTGTTCTGAATTGGTTGGTTGTTATGCGCAGGTAGCTGAACTAACAAACGTGCTCGCCCATATATTTATATTGATTTTTTCTAAAGGATTTGGATCATCACAAGAAGAAATAGAAAACTCAAAGTGCAATGGGACTGAAGATGCCATTGGAACAGGAATGGGTGAGGGTGAAGGAGTTAATGACGTATGTGATCAGATTGAGGATGAATCTCAGCTCCTTGGTGCATTTGAGAAGGTAAATTTAGTGCATAGCTTATTTCTCTTAGTATTTTATGATAGAAGTAGCTTGACGGTTGTAAATCTTGCAGCATGATGGACAGGATTAGTTACAAAAACAACCCAATGCCAATGATAAAGGAATAGAAATGGAAGAAGATTTTGATGGTGAAACATTCAGTGTCAGTGAGGATTCAGAAGATGATGACCTAGCCTTGAGGATGATGAAGACCCAAACTTGGATTCTCAGATGGGACAGACAGCAGAGGGTGACCAAAAAGTTGCTGAGAAACTTTGGGATGGGGATGAAGATGATAATACTGAAAATCGTTCAGAGAAATACGAGCCAGGGCCTGCCGTCAAGGAAAAAGATTCAGATAGTAGAGAGTTTACTGCTAAGGATGACAATGCCCTTGCTGCAGATGATTTAGAAGATATAGACAAAAATCAAGATGACAGGCTTAATGAGGAGGATAATGATTCCAAAAAAAATGAAGATGATTGTAATTCCGATGATATGGTTGTAGACAAAAGCAAAGCATTTGAAGATCCTACAGATATTCAAATTGAGGAAGAAGCAAAACAAACTGAAGATGCTGATATGGATGAGCCTCAAGGTTCTGATATGGATGGATCGGAGTTGGGTTCCTTTGGATCTGATGAAGAAATGAATGAAGCGGATGACAAGTTGAAAGAAGACAATGTTGTTGATGAGGATGTTTCTCAAGTGGACAATAACTCGAGGATAGAAGTGGAAGAGAAAGCTGAAACTGTAAATATGGAGCCAAAATCAAATAAGGAAACTCTTCCGTCTGATACAATGGAGACCTTTGAATATCCATTGGAAGGGAAAGAATCAATCAAGTCCTCTGGTAATTCTCATAGAACAGAGTCCTTAATGGCATCAGACATGCTTGAGGCTGACAACACTGACATAAATAGTAGCATTGCTCCGTCAAGATCTTTACTATCTGATGAAATGTCCAAAATCGAAATTGCATCCAATTCAGTTGACAATTCTAAAATTTCATATGGTCAGTTTCAGTTGAAACCTGAGAATTCACAGGACAGCTGCTCAAGGACCAGACCAAATCCTTACAGAAGTCTAGGAGATGCAATGGAAGATTGGAAAGAGAGAGCTAAAGTGTCAGTTGATCCACTAGAAAATCTGCCTGAATTAGTTGATAATCTTGCCAATGAGGATGCAGAAGAATATGAATTCGTTGCAGATGCTGAAAAGAGCACCTCTCAGGCTCTTGCAGCTGCGACATCTGACCAGATTAACAATAACCTTGATAACAGCAAATCCTCAGCAGATGAGAATCATAGGAGGAAGAATGAAGATACTAATCAAAACATGGATTGTTTTTTTTTTTAAGAAAAATGGATAGTTGTAAAATACATGAATTATTTTGTTTTTGAAACTAATTGGATGTTGCATTTACTTAATTCATGGTGTGTTATTGATTATGGATAAACTATTATATTATTGTGTTCTTTTATATGTCTAGAAAAATTATAAATAAAAATAAATATGAAATTTATATAAAAAATTAAGACTTTTGACACCGGTTGTTTCTAGAATCGGTGTTAAAACATCATTTTTAACACAGGTTGTTTCCAGAACCGGTGTTAAAAATGATGTTTTAACACCGGTTGTTTCCAGAACCGGTGTTAAAAATGATGTTTTAACACCGGTTGTTTCCAAAACCGGTGTTAAAAATGATGTTTGAACGCCGGTTATGTAAAATAACCGGTGTCTAAAATGGCTTTCCCGCCTCATAATTGAACTTTTAACAACAGTTATTAACCGGTGTTAAATCTATATATTACACCGGTTTGTTAACCGGTGTTAAAAGTCTATACTTACAATGCCGGCTGGATCAACACCGGTTCCGGAACCGGTGTTAAAAGTCGAAATTAACCGGTGTTAAAAGCCTTTTTTCCACTAGTGTAGAATCATCATAAGCATTGACCTATCATACAAGTCATAACCCCTAAGTTAGGGTTTTGGTTGGCGTAAACATTCTTCCATCATACCTAAGCATATACATACATCATGGTACCCTATAATCATGCATCCTTGTAACCTTAACCCAATCCATGCCCTAGGGTAAGACCTTGGACGAAACCCTAAGGAACCCTAAGCCCATGGGAAAATTCACTTAGGTCCCCAATTTCATCTCATACTTTCATAACATGCCATGGAACAACTTTTCATCCATAGTTGGAGCTAACCCTAGTGCCCTAGCCCTAGGTTAGTCCTTGGCCGAAACATGTAAGGGGCCCTAGGTCCATGAAGTTTTTCCAAGGGAAAACCCACCTTGAGTTTTCGGCAAGGGTGAGGAAGGAGAAGAGATGAAGAAGTGGTTTGGTGGAAGAGAGAAAAGAAAGGTAACTTCTCCATCTCATGCCTTTTTATACCACATCAAGAGGGGTAAGTGAAAAGTCATTGTGCCTCTTCCCTTGGTGACTCTTCACCTTCTCCCAAGCCTTAACTAGAATCCATTTCCTTCCCTCCTAGCACTCCCTTGCTAGGTGAATTGGTTAGTGCATGCATGGTTGTTTAAAAGGTCCAAGGTTCAATCCTTGGTGCATGCGCTAATTTATTTTATTTTATTTTTAATTATTTTGAATTTTTCCTTAAAAATTCACCCATAATTATGTTAATATTTCTTATTAAAATCACTTCATATTTATATTGTCTTTTACCTAATTTACTAATAATTATAGTACTAGGAAACCCATGTAGGCCCCTTAGTACTTAGTTTTTCTCAAGGAAACATCGATTTCTAGGCTAAGGTCCGTACTAACCTTCCTAGGTCCTTCGGAAAATTATCTAGGCATGCTCAATATTTTAAAGAAATATTGATGTTACAGGTTGGTATCCCATGGGGTCCAGGGCAACATGGGATTACTGGACCGGCTATTATGGAGACTGGAGCAAGAAGGGTTTCCGATGATGGACGATTATAGGATTGGAGCACTGCTTCATTCGCTGACCCAACGTGCGAGAGAGGTTGCTTGTCAGATCTGGGGGCGGCAGGGATGCCGTATCTCGTATACGGAGTTATGTGCGCAGCTTCTTTGCCATGAGTTTCGAGAGGATCTGGGGGACTCGGAGGAAGATACGAAGATGCACGAGGAGGATCCAGAGGCGTTCGAAGAGGATCCTGAGATGCCTCCTCCCGAGATGTTCGAGGAGGATCTTGAGATGCCTCCTCCCGAGATGTTCGAGGAGGATCCGGAGATATATGAGGAGGACCTTGAGGAGTATGAGAGGGGCCCCGAGATGCTTGAGATGTTTGAGGAGGACCCGATGCAAGAGGGGGATCCCGAGATGCTGGAGATGTTTGAGGAGGACCTCGAGATAGACGAGGAGGCTCCTGAGATAGAAGAGGAGGATCCGATGGAGACAGTAGAAGATCCCCAGGTGGGCCCAGGGGAGGTGAACGAGGGAGTGCTGGCCACCGCCGTGGTGTTCTTCATTTTGGGCGTGATGGCGACCCATCTAGTTCGCTGAGTTCAGGCGGTTATTTTTGTTTTTTTTTGTGAACTGATGAGAGTTGAGTTGTCATAATACAGTTAGTCATAAGTGTAACTCAACTTTGTGTTCATGAACATGGTATTAATTGAGCGTCCTCAGAATATGAGTAAGTAAGGCGGACATAGTACTAACATAATATTACCTAACCTGTATACTTGTACTGTCTTAGCTATCCATCATATAACATAATTATATTATATAAAACAAAAAAAATAGAATAATATGAGAGTGTGTACCAATATATAAATATAATTATAATAATTCCTTATCATATAAGTATCGTCATAATTCACCTATTGTATAGGTTCTTGATATGAGCCTACATACAGGTTGATATGTATCATCTCAGCCTATGAGTTATCACCTATACATATTATTCCATAAGTAATTATAGATATTATACCTATAATTTACATGATAAGAAATTATAAATTATGATACCATGTATAACCTATAATGCAGTCTCATGTAGGGAATTATATAATAGCCTACATACATAAGATGATAACACACTCACCCACGTTAGCGTATGGTATTAGTTCCATTATACTAATTCTAATATGACTAATGGTATAAGTATAACCTAAAATGATACGCATAGGGTAGGGTCCTGATCATAACAACGCTTATTATAGATTATGAGCCCACTATGTTTTCATACTAATTATAAATATTAGTATTATCAATGTATGTGTCACTATTACCTTATATATAATATATAAGATTACCTTAAGTTATTCTATAGTAATATAATAAATATGATCTCACTTAGCATATAATAACCATTAACTAATATAATTCATGACTCATGTTGTGGACTAATATTTCGGAACTATACTATTATTAGGTTTACCCATAACTATGATAAGTATATAAATTATGATATATGCATATAAGTACATCATAGGGCTATTAATGACACTAGCTAAACTATACCAATCATGTATGTCACTCATATCGTCAAGGATATAAGCAATCAAATAGCCGTGAATAAGGTACACATAACCATGTAGGTTAGGTTGGGAAAGTGTCCAGAAGTCCCTCGGCACTAAACTACGCTTTAGTACCGCCTTTCACCGTCAGACCGACGGGCAAACTGAGCGGGTGGATCAAGTACTATAGGACATGTTTCGAGCTTGTGCCTTGAATTTTAAAGGGAGCTGGTGCCGATACCTATGTTTAGCGGAATTCACTTACAACAATAGCTACCAAGCTACTATCAGAATGGTACCTTATGAAGCTTTGTATGGGAGGAGATGTAGGTCTCCGATCTGTTGGTATGAAAGTGGTGAAAAGAAGGGAATGGGACTCACCACGGATGTCATCGACAGCACCACCCGAGCCATACAGAACATTCGACAACGGATGGAAGCAGCTCAGAGCCGGCAGAAGAGTTATGCAGATGTCCGGCATAGGCCACTAGAATTTGATGCTGGAGACTTAGTGTTCCTCAAAGTGGCCCCTATGAAAGGGGTGACGAGATTTGGGAAGAAAGGAAAACTGAGTCCGCGATATGTGGGACCGTACTTGATCCTGAGAAGAGTTGGCAAGGTGACTTACGAACTGGAGCTGCCTCAGGAAATGTCAGCCATTCATAACGTGTTCCATGTGTCAATGCTTAAGAAGTGTATTCCCAACATGGACCAAGTGATCGAACCACAGACGGTGCAAGTTCAGGAGGACCTAAGTTATGAAAGCCAACCTATCCAGATTTTGGATCGAGAAGTCAAGAAGTTAAGGAACAAGGAAGTGCCCTTAGTCAAGGTCCTATGGCAAAGTCAACGGTTCGAGGAAGCTACCTGGGAATGTGAGGACGAGATGAGGCGCAAGTACCCGGAGCTATTCTAAGTTCGAGGACGAACTTCCAAGAGGTATGGGGGATTGTAACGACCCGGAAAATTCACTTAATATTTCTTTAAAATATTGAGCATGCCTAGATAATTTTCCGAAGGACCTAGGAAGGTTAGTACGCACCTTAGCCTAGAAATCGATGTTTCCTTGAGAAAAACTAAGTACTAAGGGGCCTACATGGGTTTCCTAGTACTATAATTATTAGTAAATTCGGTAAAAGACAATATAAATATGAAGAGATTTTAATAAGAAATATTAACATAATTATGTGTGAATTTTTAAGTAAAAATTCGAAATAATAGAAAATAAAATAAATTAAATTAGCGCATGCACCAAGGATTGAACCTTGGACCTTTTAAACAACCATGCATGCACTAACCAATTCATCTAGCAAGGGAGTGCTACGAGGGAAGGAAATGGATTCTAGTTAAGGCTTGGGAGAATGTGAAGAGTCACCAAGGGAAGAGGCACAATGACTTTTCACTTACCCCTCTTGATGTGGTATAAAAAGGCATGAGATGGAGAAGTTACCTTTCTTTTCTCTCTTCTACCAAACCACTTCTTCTTCTCTTCTCCTTCCTCACCCTTGCCGAAAACTCAAGGTGGATTTTCCCTTGGAAAAACTTCACCTAAGGCTCCCTCTTGAAGAATCTAAGGCCCCTCTACAAGGATACAAGGGGCTAGAGAAGTTTAGAGACAAGGAGGTTCTTGTTATTTTTCTATTCAAAGGTTATAAGCAAGTTCAAGGAAGGTAAGACCCCTCTCACCTGTGGTGTAATGGTTTTCATGCTATGGTTATGATCTAAATTAGTTGCTTATGATCTAAGTGGAAGAACCCATGAAGGAGGGTTCTAGGGTTTCGGCCACTCCATGTTCCAAGGCTAAACTTGGTTTTAAACTCTCAAATGATAGCTCTTATGTATTCATGTGATGTAAATGATGTTAATGGAGATGTGTAGGAATTTTTGCATGCTAATGAAACCCTATAGGTTTCGGCCAAGGACCCCAACCAAAGGTTGGAACTTGATCAAACCAATACAACATGCTCAAATTGTTTCCCTATGACATGATGGATAGTAGATAGTTTTTATAAACATTTTTTCATGGACCTAGGGCCCCATACATGTTTCGACCAAGGACTAACCTAGGGCTAGGGCACTAGGGTTAGCTCCAACTATGGATCAAAAGTTGTTCCATGGCATGTTTTGGAAGTATGAGATGAAATTGGGGACCTATGTGAATTTTTCCATGGGCTTAGGGTTCCCTAGGGTTTTGGCCAAGGTCTTACCCTAGGGCATGGATTGGGTTAAGGTTACAAGGATGCATGATTATAGGGTACCATGATGTATGTATATGCTTAGGTATGATGGAAGAATGTTTACGCCAACCAAAACCCTAACTTAGGGGTTATGACTTGTATGTTAGGTCAATGCTTATGATGATTCACAAATGTATGATGTATGAAAAGATCCAAGTATATTTTTCTATGTGCCATGACTATGTGTATTTTATGAATTAAGGTGCTAATTATGTAAGTATGTCATGACCTAGAAATGATATGTAGATATGCCATGACCTATGAATGATATGTAAGTATGTCATGATTTTATGAATGATATGTATGCATGTCATGTTATGAATAAATGATGATGAATGTTCATGCCTTTAAGTTACCATGATGTTAAGTATGAATGAGGAAAATGTTAAGTATGAGTAACAGCACGGTACGACGGTACGACGGTCGTAAGGGCCGGTAAATGAGTCGGGTCGTTACATCAGGAAAATGAATGATGAAGCATGTAAAGTATTTTATTTTATGAATGGGCTTGTACCGGACATAAGTAAGGTCCATGGTTCTGGACTACCGATGAAGCTGTCCACGGTTCTGGGACTACCGATGAAGCTGTCCTAACGGTTCGGGGACTACCGATGAAGCTGTCCTTACCCTAGTAGGTCGAGATTAGCTACCTCGTATTTACTTAGGGATGCATGCATATGATGAATGAATGTGGTACAAGCCGGGGACCCCAATGATGTTATGATTATGTTTAAGTATTTAAAAGCATGATTTTTAAGCTAAGCATCCTTATGATATATATATATATGCATTTACCGCATGCATTCATTCATGTTATGCATTATGTTTATGCAAAGAATGTTTATGGAAAGGATTTATTGATGTTCAATAATGATGCCATGATTTATTGATGTTTATGTTAATTATGATGCTATGATTTTATTTATGTTGATGTTAAAAGATGATGCCATGATTTATTGATGTTTATGTTAATTATGATGCTATGGTTTTATTTATGTTCATGTTAAATGATGATGCCATGATTTATTGATGTTTATGTTAATTATGATGCTATGGTTTTATTTATGTTCATGTTAGATGATGATGCCATGATTTATTGATGTTTATGTTAATTATGATGCTATGGTTTTATTTATGTTCATGTTAAATGATGATGCCATGATTTATTGATGTTTATGTTAATTATGATGCTATGGTTTTATTTATGTTCATTTTAGATGATGATGCCATGATTTATTGATGTTTATGTTAATTATGATGCTATGATTTTATTTATGTTCATGTTAGATGATGATGCCATGATTTATTGATGTTATGTTAATTATAATGCCCTGATTTTATTTATGTTCATGATAAGTTATGATGCCATGATTTTAATTATGTTTATGATATGAAGTATGCTAGTAGTATGCGATGATATGTAGGATCGAAATATTATGGTCATGTTTATGAGACGTATGGATTTTGAGAGTAGGAAAAGGGTCTTACTAAGCCAAGTGCTTATAGTCTTCTTTTCTTATGCCGCAGATCAAGCAAGAGATTTCTAAAGGAAGCCGCGGAAGAGGCAAGGATATGTGTGTGTGGTAGTGACATGGCCAAGAATTTCTCTCAAGTTACTTACTGCATGTTTTGTGATCTGACAATGTCAACTTGGTTTTATGCTCAACTTATGATAGCTATGCTTAAGACATAATTTGCTACTTATGAGGTTTATGGATAGTCTACTTGCTAACTGGAATGTTTATGAATAAGTTATGGAAAGATGATGTCATGATGCATGAAGCTATGAATGTTGATAATATGTTACCATGTCCATGAATGATAACGTAGATATGTGCATATGATTTAAGCAATGGTTGCATGGTTAAAAGCATGTGTAGAGAAAAAAAATGAAATGTATTTCCCCTGCATTAAGATGTTAGTCTATGTACATGTATGATCAGCGTAACGCCGCCTTCTCGGTGGACCGAAAAGGCGGGCGTTACACCTATTCCACCACTTCAAGTGATTCTTTAGTCTTTTCAATTTAAGCTACAATTTTAGAAGACCCTTTACTGAGCTAGGCAAATTCCAATTCAGCCACACCGTTTGCATGAAATCGTGGTGTCTTAACCACATTTTCTGAAATCTAAATGAAGCTACTGCCTGCTCCTGCTTTGGGAAAGAAACCAATAAAGGGCAGTGATCTGAAGTTGCCCGACTTAGATGTTCAACCCGAACTATGAAATCATTTCCTTGCCATGATGGATAGAGTATAATCCTATCCAGCTGCTTCCAAATTCTGTTGTTTGTCCAAGTAAAGCAATCTCCCACGTAACCAACATCAATCAGTCCAGTTAACATCATGAAATCATTGAAATCTTCCATAGCTCCTGACCTTGTGTCTGTTGGTGCAAGTTGCATCAATGATGTTCCTCTTTAAGTGTTTTAATGTTTGACAATTCACTTAAGTCAGTGATACAATGAATAGACAAAGGGGAGTAAAAGTGAAGTAACCTTAGTGAAGAAAAGTCCTAGTTAATCTAGGCATCGGAACCCTAAAGACCTAGCGAAGGGCTGCTAGGTATCGTAACCATAAGACCTAGCGAAGGGCTGCTAGGCACCTAGCGAAGGGCTGCTAGGTATCGTAACCCTAAGACCTGGCGAAGGGCTGCTAGGCACCTAGTGAAGGACTGCTAGGTATAGAAGACCTAGCGAAGGATTGCTAGGCACCAGGCGAAGGACTGCTTGGTAACAAAGACCTAGCGAAGGGCTGCTAGGCACCTGGCGAAGGAATGCTAGGAAATTAAGTCTTGGTCCAAGGGACTGAGCAACTTAGCTGAGCGATGACTAAGGATAGGAGTAGAGACGGGTCGGGGTTCGAGCGTCTCGAGATCCGGAGTAATCGGAGGCTAAGCAAAAGTCCATCCGAAGGACTGGGTGGCAACCGTCTCCTGAAAGGAGTAGGTGAAGGGCGAGTTCTTGGGGATAGGAACTCGTGCCGGTTCGACCTAGGGTTTCGTGCAAATCCGAAGTCAGAACCAAGTCCTTAAGACCAATATTCTATGTATATATGCTTTGTGTTTGTGCATCTTGCAGGTAACTAGAACCAGAGACAAAGCAAGCAAAAGAAACCAGTGTACAAGGCTTAAGCAGGGCGCCCTCATCAAGGAGGGCGCCCTCACCAACCAGGGCGCCCTGAACAGCCAGGGCGCCCTGAGCCAAAGGTAAAAATGCAGTTATGATGAAGCAGGCAGAACAGGTGTCAAGCAGGGCGCCCTGAGCGTCCGGGGCGCCTTGGTTCAAAGCTGTATGTGCAGTTTCGAACCCAAAACACAGATAAGCCATCATGAAGGCGCCCTGGAGGTCCAGGGCGCCCTGGTCAACGATCTTATCACCTGCGGCGAAGTAGGCGCGAAGATAAGAGTTGACCGAGTCTTCCGGGGCGCCCCCGACGTCCAAGGCGCCCCTAGGAGTGCTATAAAAGGGGCTTCGACCCCTCTGCTTCATATACAACATTCCAGAGCGATCCTAAGCTTTCTGACCGACGACAACACGCTAGAAACGAGGCTCTACGACCGGGAGGCTCCAGGAGGAGGTGCGCGGCACTTCGGAGGTCCAGATCGGCCGAGCTTCATACTTTTTATCGTTGGTTTGCTTTTTAATTACTGTACTTTAACTTTCCATATTTTTGATTGTAATATTGCACTGTACGTCGGGTTTCTCCGCCTCTGGAAAGTCCGGAAAGGAGACCAATAGTGGACGGGCGTTCCCGTGCATAGGCCTTGGATGTACTGACCCTGGGGGGTTGGGAACCAAGTAAAAATCCGCCGTGTCACTGTTTTGTTTTACTTTTATGTTTCCGCTGCACTAACGCTCTGAGTCCAGAAGTCCAAAAGTCTTACGAAGTTTTTGACGGTCGATATTCACCCCCCCTCTATCGACGGCACCGGTCCTACAATTGGTATCAGAGCCGAGCCGCTCTTCACCAGACTAACCGTCGACGGAGCAAAGACGCCAGGAGTTGAGGGGGAGCCCAGGGGTGAATCAGGTATATTTTAATTTTAAAATGTCTAATTTTAATTCCATATTATCTGCTTCACATGCAGGGAGAGAGGGCACTACAAAAACCAGTGCCCTACTCGTAAGATTCGGTCTACATCACCGGTGGCGAAGGAGGCACCAGCGCCAGGAAACCGGAGGGACAAAAGCCATATCAGATGCTTCAAGTGCGAAAAATACGGGCATTACAAAAACAAATGTCCGGCGAAGGTACGTAAGATTTACATTCCAAAAGTCGTACAATTTCCTGCACTGTCCTTAGATAATTCAGTTAACTTTTCTGAAAAATTAAATTTACTGCATAGTAGATTAAATATTTTGCATGATAAATTACAAAATGTGAATACAACTAAAATATCAGAAATTAATTGTTTAATTCAGAATATTAATTCAAAAATTTCCAATATTAATTCTGAAAATATTAATTCTGATAAAATTAATTCTGATAGTTCATCTGAATCTGATAATTTTTCTGATAAAATTAGTTCTGATAATCTTAATTCAGACAAAATTAATTCTAAGAATAATTCGGAATTTGAAAATCTAAGGATAATTCCGAATTCGAATTTGAAAATCCTAAGGATAATTCCGAATTCAAATTTGAAAATCCTAAGGATAAATCCGAATTCAAATTTGAATATCTTAATGATAATTCTAAATCTGAAAATTCTTTAGATAATTACAGATTCAAATTTGAAAATCCATTGTACAAATCTGAATCTGAATCTGAAAATCTTCCAGAAATTAATTCTAAGGATAATCTAGAGATTAATTCTGAATGTCTGGAAAATATTGAAGATATATCTGAGGATAATTCCAAGGATAATGGTAAAGATAAAATTCTCCTAGATAATAATTTAATTATAGATAATATTGAATATTATTATAAAACTTTAACGAGTGGCCCAATTTACTCCACCTACTGTGAGGATATTGAAAAACCTAATCTTAAGGAGGATATGGAACTATCTAAGATAAAGGCCATAATTAATAAAAATTATAAAAATTCAAATAAATCAAAATTATTAGAAAAACTTGAAAAGAAAGATAAAGATGAAGAAGAAATTTTTGAGATAATGAAAATGATGAATTTAAACCCACAATTATTAATTAATCATTATAACCTTAAAAATTCAAATTAACTACTCAATTAAATTAAATCCTAACTCGAAATTAAAATTAAATTCAAATTAATTCAAATTAAATCTGAATTAAATTCAAATTAATTCAAATTAAATCTGAATTAAATTCAAATTAATTCAAATTAAATCTAAATTAAATTCGAATTAATTACATCTTAATTATTTAAATTAAAATTAAATTCAAATAAATTACATCTTAATTATTTAAATTAAAATTAAATTCGAATTAATTAAATCTTAATTATTTAAATTAAAATTAAATTTGAATTAATTAAATCTTAATTAAATATTAATTAAATTCAAATCAAATCTTAATAATTCAAATTCGAATTAATTAATTCTTAATAATTCAAATTCTAATCAATTAAATATTAAATAAGTTTAAATAATTCAAATTAACTCAACCTTAATTAATTCAACATCTTAATCCTTAATCATTATAATCTCCAATTAATCCTTAAATAACTTAACTCGAACTAAACTAAAATCTTACCCAAACCGCAACAATTAAATTAATAACATTAAATATGTCAAAGTGGGTTGACATATTCGTGGGTTCATACGACATGTATCAAATCGGGAATTTGATACATTTTTAGAAAATTAAATAAAATGCCTTGGACTTGTTTAACTCATGCACAATTATCATGACATGCATCTGCTATTCTTTTAAAATATATGACATGCCATTCATATTTAAATTTTATGCAAATATTAGAATGGCTATAGAAAAAGAATAATTGAAACTTGACAACATAGTATTGGGTGGAGGTGAGATGATAGTACGTTAGGGAAGCCAAGTTGGCGGAACTAGCCGAAGCTACCGATCCAAAACCCAAACTAGTTAGACCAGAATTTTTCAAAAAGTAATTTTGAAAATGAAATTTCATTAAAAGGCTTTGTCAAGGAAAGGTTGGATGATCCCATAAGGCTACGGCCAAAGAAGGCCTAGTGCCTCGCCAAGACCTGGAAGCCAATTTTTGAAATTCAAGTTACTTCTTGTCAAATTCAAATCTAACACAAGCTTCAATTAATTCTTAGAGTTAATAAATTGAGAAAAATAAGTTAAGCATCTCACAATACACCTATAAGGCAACTATGCTTGTTGTATTGATACATCTAAAATGGGTGAGATGTTAAGGACTAATGAATTGAAAACTATTTTTAAAAATTGTTTTTCAAAATGGTAAGAATATTTTCCTAAAAATTTATTTTCAAAATAGTGCTTCAACATAATAATGTTTTTATGGAATTCATGTCTGTCTGTTTGATTATATATATTATACATTTTCCAAAAATATATCTTTTCAAAAATTTGTTTGACTCACTCAATTAGACACAAGCCTCTTAGAACAACACTAAAGTTCCTTAAGGCACTTAGATAGAGTCAAACGGTGTTGGATGCAGGGGGAGTGTCTTGTTCTTTTTATTAAAAATATTTTTCGGAAACTGCACCTTAATTTACATTACATATGTTTTCAAAATTATCTTCTTTCCAAATTGTGGCTTCAAAATCTATCTACTTAAAAAATTATCGGTTCTTTGACTTTGATAAACTCTAAAGACACAGAGGAAAGGTCCACTTTATGATCTTTAAGGACTCCTAGGACGTGTCAAATTTAGGGGGAGTCAGAGTTAAAAGAAGAATTTCATAAAAAGTTTTCTTTAATTATCCATTTTTCTTAAATAATTCTTCTTAATCTGAATCAAACCTTAAGACTTAGAGGAAGAGTACTTGTGGTCAACAAGCTTCCCAGGACTAGGTCAAGTTTAGGGGGAGATCAAATTAAAAAGAATTATTGAATATTTCAAATGTTTTCATGAGCGATATTTTCAAATCCTGTTGAAAACATAAGTATTCTTTCAAAATAGTATCAATTTTCAAAACTTACTATTATCTTCAAAAAGTTATCTATTTTTTTTCAATTTGAAATAATATCTTGAGTTTGGAAAATCTTCCAGGACACTTAGGAAAATATCCTTGTAGTCAACAAGGTTTCCTATGATTGTGTCAGACTGAAAGATAAACCAAATCAAGTATTATCACCTTAAAATCTTTACACTTTTCAAAATTGATTTACATCCTATTATTCTGTGACTTATGAAATTTTTTTTAAAAATTTACTTGAGTTGGAAAACTTCCAGGACACTTAGGAAAATGTCCTTGTAGTCAGCAAGGGTTCCCAGGATAGTGTCAGACTGGAAAATTAACCAAGTGAAGTCAAATATAATGTTTTCAAAAGTACTTATGTCTTTCAAAGCCAAATATTCTTTCAAAAGTACTATCATTTTTTTTTTACCTTGAAAAATATTATGTTTCATAAAACACTTATTTTAAAAACACAGTTAGTACTTGCAAAATAGGCATAACATTTATATTTTCCAAAATAACATTCTTTCAAAAGTTATGCATTTTCCAAAAGTACTTATTATTCAAAAATTCAATATATTTTCAAAGATACTTATATTTTTTAAAAAAAAATTACATAATTTTTGCAATATATTATTCAACATACAATGCTTTCAAAAATTTTTGCACTAAGTATTTTCAAAAAGAACCAAAGGTTTTTAATGTTGGTGCAAGTATTTTATTTTTTGATGTATGACAAAGGGGGAGAGATGTGTGCTTAAGTTAGAAATTTTCCCCAAAGATCAAAAATGGATCAAAAATGTATTTTCAAAATTTATATCATTTTTTATCTTTTTCATTTTTACCCCAAGGATAGTAAGTTAGCCCCTTAAACCAATCTAACTTAAGTTATTGTCAAACATCAAAAAGGGGGAGATTGTTGGTGCAAGTTGCATCAATGATGTTCCTCTTTAAGTGTTTTAATGTTTGACAATTCACTTAAGTCAGTGATACAATGAATAGACAAAGGGGAGTAAAAGTGAAGTAACCTTAGTGAAGAAAAGTCCTAGTTAATCTAGGCATCGGAACCCTAAAGACCTAGCGAAGGGCTGCTAGGCACCTAGCGAAGGGCTGCTAGGTATCGTAACCTTAAGACCTAGCGAAGGGCTGCTAGGCACCTAGCGAAGGGCTGCTAGGTATCGTAACCCTAAGACCTGGCGAAGGGCTGCTAGGCACCTAGTGAAGGACTACTAGGTATAGAAGACCTAGCGAAGGATTGCTAGGCACCAGGCGAAGGACTGCTTGGTAACAAAGACCTAGCGAAGGGCTGCTAGGCACCTGGCGAAGGACTGCTAGGAAATTAAGTCTTGGTCCAAGGGACTGAGCAACTTAGCTGAGCGATGACTAAGGATAGGAGTAGAGACGGGTCGGGGTTCGAGCGTCTCGAGATCCGGAGTAATCGGAGGCTAAGCAAAAGTCCATCCGAAGGACTGGGTGGCAACCGTCTCCTGAAAGGAGTAGGTGAAGGGCGAGTTCTTGGGGATAGGAACTCGTGCCGGTTCGACCTAGGGTTTCATGCAAATCCGAAGTCAAAACCAAGTCCTTAAGACCAATATTCTATGTATATATGCTTTGTGTTTGTGTATCTTGCAGGTAACTAGAACCAGAGACAAAGCAAGCAAAAGAAACCAGTGTACAAGCCTTAAGCAGGGCGCCCTGAGCGTCCGGGGTGCCTTGGTTCAAAGCTGTATGTGCAGTTTCGAACCCAAAACATAGATAAGCCATCATGAAGGCGCCCTGGAGGTCCAGGGCGCCCTGGTCAACGATCTTATCACCTGCGGCGAAGTAGGCGCGAAGATAAGAGTTGACCGAGTCTTCCGGGGCGCCCCCGACGTCCAAGGCGCCCCTAGGAGTGCTATAAAAGGGGCTTCGACCCCTCTTCTTCATATACAACATTCCAGAGCGATCCTAAGCTTTCTGACCGACGATAACACGCTAGAAACGAGGCTCTACGACCGGGAGGCTCCAGGAGGAGGTGCGCGGCACTTCGGAGGTCCAGATCGGCCGAGCTTCATACTTTTTATCGTTGGTTTGCTTTTTAATTACTGTACTTTAACTTTCCATATTTTTTATTGTAATATTGCACTGTAAGTCGGGTTTCTCCGCCTCCGGAAAGTCCGGAAAGGAGACCAATAGTGGACGGGCGTTCCCGTGCATAGGCCTTGGATGTACTGACCCTGGGGGGTTGGGAACCAAGTAAAAATCCGCCGTGTCACTGTTTTGTTTTACTTTTATGTTTCCGCTGCACTAACGCTCTGAGTCCAGAAGTCCAAAAGTCTTACGAAGTTTTTGACGGTCGATATTCACCCCCCCTCTATCGACGGCACCGGTCCTACAGTGTCAATTCCTTCTGAGTGTTTTGATACATTTGCAATGACATTAAAGTCTCCACCAACAAGCCAGAACTCCTCATTATTTGGCTTTAAGTGCACCAACTTCTCCCAAAGTTCATATCTATCAGCTTTTGTACATTTAGCATATACAATTGTGACCAACATCTCTATGGGAAACATGGCATATTTCAAACTAAGATGCAGAAATTGTTCATGATTAACCAAAACTGTGCACTCTATATTAACACCATAGACAAACCAAATTTTTCCAGAATAATTAGAGATAGCTGAGGATAAACCCAATCTTCGTGTGATAAAAGAAGTATCAAGTTCAATAAAGGGCTCGAAAATGCCCAAAAAATTCAGATGATAATTATTCTTCAAAAAATGTAATCTTCTAAGTGAGGCAGGGTTACCTATCCCCCAAATGTTCCATATAATGCCCGACATTATAACATTGATGTGTAGGAAATCCTTTGTGCTTGAGATTGACTTCTAGTGACACATTGAGATGTAACAGGAGAAGTATTCTTACTACTGTCCTTCTTTTGAGACCCAATCTGTGTAGACACCTTAGGTGGAACCATAGGAAGAGAGGAAACCCTTCACAACTGCCCCTCTTCACCTTCATCAGTTTCATATTCCTCTACAAATGACTTGGACACCTCATTTCCTTCTAGATCAGTTTCAATTGCTAGAGATGAAGAAACTCCCCATTGATTTGAAACCCCCTGAGCTCTCACTATAACAAAAATGACTTTTCGCAGCGCGCAATAATTATATCCGCAGCGCACATTGAATGCTGCATAACTCCAAGCTGTTAAAAGTTGGAACTTATCCGCAGCGCGCAGCTGCGCGCCGCGGATAAGTTTCATCCGCAGCGCGCGATTACACGCTGCGGATCCATTTATCCGCAGCGTGTAGCCGCGCGCTGCGGATAAGTTTGTGGATGCAACTTATCCGCAGCGCGCAGATGCGCGCTGCGAATAAATGGATCCGCAGCACACGAATATACACTGCGGATAATTACATCCACAGCGAGTGGTTGCGCGCTGCGGATACTAATATGTCTTATATAATTAAAATCTCACAATTAATATATTCCATACAATTTGATAATAAAATAAATATACCACATCAATTCTCTCAATTAACAACATCCAAAATTTAAACATTTATATCACAATTAATCATCAACACCACACTTTACCAAAATAGCATTTCACTTACTAGCAAAAACCATTACAAATTAGTCATAAGTCTAAAATAACTGAGTAGCAACAAAAAAATACAAACTAGTCATAAGTCTAAAGTAAGTAACTTAGTCAAAAACTATAAACTTAGATAACCAAGCAACTGTGCTTCCTATTGCATCTTCGAGAAACAACATTTCATCGTTTGGTCGAATGAGGTCCAACTTGTTCACAAACACCCTATCAATCCAAACTTTCCAACAAGCTCCACCAAGAGGAACGTGATGCACTTTTACTTTGGGATATGTGGATGCAATTCGACCTTCTGCGACAACTCCGTCAATACTCCAATGAAGCAGCTTACATTTAGTATTATCAATGATATCTTCACGACTCAAGTTCTTTAGTTGTAACTGTATAATCAAAAAAATCTGTAAGAAAATGTATAACGAATGCACAGCAGTTAACTTGTACAACGAATGTAAGAAAAAATCTGTATAATCAAACTTGTACAGCAGTTAAGAAAACTTAAACTTGTACAGCAGTTAAGAAAACTTATACAACAGTTAACTTGTACAGCATAATCAAACTTGTAAAGTATAATCAAACTTGTAATAGAAAATGTGTCATGCAGGCTTATTCATTTTTTCCTTCATGCTAGAAAATGTGACATGCGAACTGTAGTGATGGGGAAACTCGAGTCAGGCAACATCAATGAAGGTATCAATAGGTGCTAGGCAACTGTAGTCCCATTATTTTTCATTTTCATATTACAAAGCTCATGAGACCCATTATTTTTTGAAAAATGATACAGTCCGAGTGAGAAGTCGATCCTTTGAAGAGAATTTCAGAGTGTACTTTGAGTTTCCTAGTGAAGTAAAATGCAACAGAAACCATGATACATGGTTGCTTAAATGACAGATATGGGCCAATGTGAAAGTTCTAAATAACTGTATTCACATGAAATTGTACAGGGAGAAATGAAAAAACTTAATCAAGCAAAATCAATTCAACTAAATTCTTCAGATTGGACCTATGAATTTTATAAAGAATATTTGAAATCTTTCCAGTAACTAAAGTAAAAGGTAAAATCAAAGACTTGCACATATAATGTTTGGCAGGTGAAGCATAGTTGTTCTTGTATTTTGTCCGGGGAATTACACACTATGCAAATTGAGGGAATAATGATAACAGTTGATGGTTTTTCACATATAATGTTTGCAACAGGTCGAAGACCAAATACAAAGGTTTGCTATTTGGGGCTTGAATTATCTTATATATTATGGTACACCCAATATAGTGGCTACATATAATTTTTTTTCCATACATGCAGAACTTGGGACTGGAGGATGTGGGAGTAGAATTGGCTAAGAATGGTGCCATTCTGGTACTTTTACTATGCTCTTTATTTACTTACTGGGTCTTTCCAAAACATCTTTGATCCTATGTATTTGTTTCCTCTAGGTTGATGATTACTCTCAGACATCAGTTGATTTCATCTTGGCCGTTGGAGACGCTACAGATAGGTTGAATTTAACTCCTGTTGCACTAATGGAAGGAGGGGCATTTGCTAAAACTGTCTTTCTTAATCAACCAACAAAGCCAGATTACAGGCATGTATTTACAGCATTTCAGGGACAATTTAAGGAGTGATAGAACTATGATAACTGAAAGAAGAGTCACAACAAGAGAATGTTCAGAATCGTTCATATTGTAGTCAAGATCCAGCAGTTTCTTTCAGTATTCGGTTTAAAAATTGCTGGGAGACACATTCTGAAAGTTCGAAGTTAAGACAGCAGAAGAAGAATCTCATCGCAGATGAATAATTTACTGATTTGATAACTTTGTTTCAGAAAACTAATTGCATCAATAAACAATGAAATGTTTTCATATGGCCTGAGGTTAACAATTTCAGACATATGGTAACCATGGAAACAAAGGCCACCAAAGGATATGATATCTAAGCTAATTCATAGAGAAGCAATCATCTGGGGCCAGCAGACAGACAAGTGGATCCTTCCCGTGGAAAGGTTCAGCGATTATAATAGGTTAGCTAAAATTTTAAAGAAGGGATGGCAAAAACTGAATTCTTGTTTTTTTTTTCAAAGAAAAAGCAGCATTCATATGAGGAAACATATAAACAAGTATCAAGTGCAGAAATCTCCCCAAGAACAAATTGACTCTTCCCCTGTAGGACAAGGTATTGAAGCTACTAGGAATACGATACATATAGATTAGTGTCAGCAAATATCACAATAATGTGCAATCCTTCCATCAGACAAAAATTGTAAGAATGAACATGTATACTTTAAATATATAAATATTGTCAATTGGAAGCCATTTGTGTGGAGAGGCACGCGCGAGGGCTTTAAATATTATCTTTCAAATGATAATCCATTTGTGTGGAAGAAGTATCCGCTGGATGTATCCATTTGTGTGGAAGAAGTATTTTCTCTTGTAGCTCAAATGCCATGGAAATTAATAAATTATCCAACTGAAAATTTACAAGCAAAGACTCCATAGAAAAGGAAAGACTGTTACCCAATCAACAAGCAAGATTTTCTTAGCGCCAGCACGCTGAGCAGCTAATGCTGCAACTGCCGCATTATTATAGAGGCAAAAGCCCATTGCTTGTGAAACACCTGCATGATGCCCAGGTGGTCTAACCTAACAGATTATCAGACTCAGCAAATAAATTACAAAACTTGAAAGCAGATAGCTTATACAAGTAAACACCTATGATATTTTTCTCGAAAGTAGTCAGGTGATTAACAGAAGAATCATCAAACATTGCAGATTGAAAAGCAGAGAAATTGAACCACATACTAAAGCAAAACCATTCTTGGAACCACCAGATAATATTGTGCAAGCAAGGTCTGCACATAATCCTGCTGCAAGCCTAGCAGCACATGCTGAATGCTTGCTGGCGTAAGTGTCAGAAGTAAAGTAACTGTCAGTTAAAACCAAGGAGAAATAATCACATTTCGGAATATAAAATCTGAGGCTATGCCAATTATAACTGTAATGTTTGGCATTTATCTGATCGTCATTAGAATGATTTCAGGATGCTCTCTCACTACATCAATACTAAAGCAATGCTAAAGAATGGAAAATAAACAAAATTTGATGCAGTTGATTTAACTGGAAAAAATGAAGCAAATGGAAAGATTCAAAGAAAGCCATGCTACAGAGGATAAATTTGAAATGATATTTGTAGAATGATATTTATTACCTTTCAAATGGATACATCCAGCGGAAGTGAACTGGTCCACACAAGCGAGCTTCTCTTGCTAAATGAATTGTCAAATGAACCGAAATGGTAAAGAAAGAAGGTGGAAAATACCTTTCTAACATGCAAAGAGTTTCAGAAAATACCTTATTTTTCCTGGGGCTATTTACGGTGTGCCTAAGCTTGAGCATTGGCGTGGCCTGTGCCAATACTGAAGGAAAGATGAAGGCCGGCGTCCCCTATCAATTTAGGGCACTTAAGGTTGAAAGGGGCAAACTTAAGAAGAAGAAGCTACCTTGAGCAAACGAGGCGAGCAAACCAGACGAGCAAGCGAGGAGGCGGCGTCTGTGAGGAGGAGCCGGAGATGAAGGCGCTGAAGAGGCAACGAGGATGCGGAGAGTCAAGCAACTAGGAGGAGGCGAAGGGTTGGGCGATGAGAAGCGGCGAGGAGGCGGTGGAAACTCGAGCGATGAGGAGAGGCACGCGCGAGGGCTTTGGGGAAGAAAGAATCGCGCGCGAGGGCTTTGGGGAAGAAAGAATCGCGCGCGAGGGCTTTGGGAAGAAAGAAACGCCGCAGCTTTTGGGGAAGGAAGAAGCGCGCGAGGCTTTTGGGAAAGGAAGAGGGGCTTTTGGTATCGGGAGGAATCGGGAAAAATTAGGTATAAGGAAAAAAAAATTAGAAAAAAATGAAAATAAGGAAAATAAAAAAATAACGAAAATAATAAAATGATTATTTGTAGTTTTATTTGTAATGTATCATATATAATAAATAGAAATATTAACAGCGTATCAATTTTTTGTATGCTATCGTTGTTATTATTTATTTGCAGCGTACGTTAATATGCTGTTAATAATACTATTAACAGCGTGCTTTTAATGTACGCTGTTGATGTTTCTCTTTTTTAAAAAAATTATGATATTAACAGCGCACATCAATATGCATGCTGTTAATAATACTATTAACAGCGTACTTTTATTGTGCGCTGTTAATAATGCGCTGCGGAAAAGTAATTTTCTTGTAGTGTCTAACACCCACTTGGGCTCTGATAGTATCCTCCCCCACTGTATACAATGTTGGATCTGCTTGGACATTCTGTTGCTCCCTTAGGATTGCTGCTGCATTTGTATTTCTCTCTATAGTATCAGTTATACCTGGTACACTTATAATTCCCTAGTTTTCTTTATCTTCAAAGGGTGTTGGTTGTTTGTTTGATGTAAAAGACCCCTCTAAAGATGTAGTTTTGGCTGAATTTGATACAAAATGTACCTTCTGCTCCAACCGCACCTTCTGTTGTGTTATCTGCACATTCTTTTTACTGCTTGTGTTCTGTACTAACTTTTTTTCCTTCTGCACACCATGTTCTATATTTGATACCACCTTCAACACATTATGCTCTGTATTTACTACTGATTTTCCTTTGTCAATGCTTCGTCCAGTATTTTCCAAATCACTTTCTACCCTATCACTAGTTAATTTCTTATTGTTCCCAACCAGATCATTCAAGTCCCCATGATCCTGCCCTTCCTTCTCCCCAAACTAATCTCTAATTTCAATCCTACCTGCAGTCCCAATTTCATTTCTACCTTCATTACTCTTATCTGCAAAAAGATCATTTGACACATTCAAATCTCCTTTGTCCTCTTCCTCTCGAGGAGCCAAGGCATGGAACTGATTTCTAGGCAAAACCTCCATCCTGATCCCATTAGTTTGTTGTCTTACAAATCCTTGTTTCCGAACCCAAGATGGTTTATTTGCACTGTTATCTTCCCCACTAACCTTTCCTATTCCATCTGTATTCTTTTGATTCAGTCTTCCACGCAGATCTTCTCCAGGAGCTATAGTATCAGTTCTATTTCTTTTCCAATCAGGCTTCGGCTGATTTCCATTAACATAGCATTCATCCACTGAGTGTCCCAGATGTAGGCAGTGCTCACAATACTTAGGATACTTCTAAAAAATCACTCTCTGTAACCTTTTTTCCTCACCTATCCCAATCCAAAAATCCTCCACCTTCGGTTTTAACAAGTCAATTTCCACACATACTTGTGCCATATATAGCCTAGATCCATATGCTATGGCTTCATCAATCTTAATGGGCTTCCTTACAATTCAAGGAGCAGACAATAGGTTGTTCTTATTGAACATGTGAATGGGGAAATCAAGGAATTGCACCCACACAGGAACAACAGCGGATTCAGCATCATATGAGAAGTGTGGAGACCATTTGAAAATGCCCAAAGGCACGCCTCCAATGTAACAAGTACCTCTTGACCAAACTCGTGCCAATCCTCATTAGATGTAAGAAACAAAAAGATGTGTCCAGATCAAAGAAATCGGATGTTATAAAAACTGGATAGTCCTAGGGTTTTAAAAGCTTGTGTGATAACCGAAGAAGTAGGTCTCTTACCCGAAAATTTGCCAATAAGAGAAAATCTATAGGGATCAGCCATTGAAGATACTTCCTCCTCGATGTAGAATATGCCTGGCTTGCTGTTGTAAATCACAGTCTCCTTGAAAGCTTCTCCAACCTCATCGAATTCCTTTTTTGAGGCCCGCGACGAACTTGGTCTCAGAATTGCTGTGTAAGAGGTTGGGGGTTCTGACGCCGGCTGTGTCCCTTGATGGAACAGGAGACCCTCCGTGGGCTTGGGAGAGATAGTAGGGAGGGGAGGGAACTGAGTAGGGTCTGGCGCTAGTGCCCTATTGACGTCGGTAGCCGTCGCCACAGATGTGAAAAAATGCGCGATCGTGTTTCGCCCAGACCAGTCAGGGTCTTATTATTTGATCTTAATGAATACCTCTAGTTGCTGCATATAGATGTTTTCTTCAAGACTTCCGTTAAGGAAAGCTGTCTTGACATCCATCTGCCAAACCTCATAGTCCATATGAGCAGCAATAGACAGGAGAATCTAGATAGACTTAAGCATGACTACCCGCGAAAAGGTCTCCTCATAATCGATACCATCTTTCTAAGTATAACCTTTCGCAACAAGCCTTACTTTAAAGGTCTCAACCTTCTCATCTTTAGGGCACGCTTTAGGGCATGCTTTATTTAAATCTCGAAAATCAATATAACCCCGCTATTTCCTCCCAGGTTTGGTACCAGTACAATATTTGCCATCCAGGTCGGGAATTGTACTTCCTGAAAGTGTTCAGCTTTTAGTAACTTTGCTACCTCTTCCTTAATTATTTTGTATTGTTCTGGAGCAAAATGTCTTCGCCTTTATTTTACTAGTCGAGCTCCTGGAGTGGTTTGTAGTCATTGCATAGCAAGAGCTGGAGGGACTCCTTTAACTTTGTCCGTGGCCCTTGTGAACACATCGTAATGACTGACTAAACAGTTGATCAGCCTATCTCTAAGTTCAGGGCTCAGGTCCATAGCGATTCTCATAACTCCTCCCGACTGATTAGGATGGATCTGGACTTCTTCATGCTTAACTGCCCTGCATTCCTCCTTGGCCTCTTCTTTCGTCCAGAGATCAGCTAAGTCGATCTGCATGGTCTCATGAGTTTTTAGGCGCTTACAGGATTCTTTTCTGACTTCCGTGCTATAGGATCACCGAGAGACTACTGACTTCCCCTGAACTCAGCAACTCGATCGTCAACTGGAAACTTGATCTTCTGGTGATAGATTGAGACCACAACTTGGAATAAGCTGAGATCTGGTCTTTCCAGAATGACATTATATGATCATAGGGTGTCCACCACCATGAAGAGAGTCATCCTCGTCCTCTGCAAGATATTTTCTCTTAGGGACATGGAATGAGAGATTTACCCCAGCGGCTGCATCCAATGTCCGATGAAGCCGAACAACGGTGTTAAGATAGGGCACAACACACCCTCATCTACCTGCATCTAGTCCAGCGCAAGAATTCTCAGTGCATCTTCATGAGGAGCTCCCACATCCTCCATATCATCAGGGCCGAAAGAGATGACAGGCCCCTTGCAACTCTCCTGACTAGTCCCGATTGTGTAGTTTTCCAACCTACATGTGTGAGACTTCCGGGCCTGATCAGAATCTCAGTTAGTTGGCTCTCTCGAGATCATCCCAACATGACCCGATGGAGATCATTGGGCAGGAGCCTTACCCCTCCTAGGGTCTCATTTTGGAGAAGCAAATCGACGGGGTGATACATCCTTGGATCTCCCCTCCAAAGGTGACTGAGCCCGCCTCCTGGGTTCTTCTTCCTCCAATTGACGCTGCCTAGGAGATCGACTTCGGTGAGGGCGCCTTCGTCGATTTCCCGAGTTGATCCACTACTTGCATGGCTTGGCACCATCGTCCTTGGATCTCCTCCTCTTCAAAGTGCAGCACTCCTCCGTGGAGTGTGTAGTACTGGCATGAAAGTCGCACTACCTCTCAAGCCGTGATGGCACTTCAGTGTCCACCGTTTCTGCCAACTTCTTCTTGTTGTCCCAGTGACCTTTGCCTGAGTGGGAATCCTTCACCCGGGCAGGAACAGGTGGCTCCTTTCTCCCTAATTATATCAAGATTTAAATAGGTGTACCTGTTAAATCCTTTCGGTGGGCATGCTGCACTTCCTCCATATTGACGTGTTTGACCGACCACCCCAATAGATCATTAAAGCTAGTCGGTGGCTTCTTCAAAGGGATCGAAAGAAATCACCTTCCGCAAGCCCTTGTGTAAAGGCACTGACAAAAATTTCCGAAATGGCACTTGACACATCCTGTGCTACCCGATTGAACCGCTGGATGTAGTCCTTCAATGGCTCTTTGCTCTTCTACTTCAGGGCAAAGAGGTTAAGTGTTGTCTTCTGATATCGCCAACTGCTGGCGAAGTGGTGCAAGAAGACAGTTTCAAACTCTAGAAAGGAGTTTATGGAATCTTGCGGTAGCCTTTGGAACCATCGCTGCACCCCTCTTGACAACATGTTCAAGAACACTTGGCACTTCACACCGTTCGTATATTGGTGTAATAGAGCTACGTTCTCAAACTTGCAAATATGATCCTCGGGATCTAATTTCCTATCGTAATCAGTAATTCCAGGCCCTCAGAATTGTTTGGGCATGAGATAGTCCACAATATCCTGGACGAAGGGCGAGGATGTGCACTTCGAGAGAACCTTTATAGGTTCACTCTTTCCTTGTCCCTCTTCTATGTGCAGAGTGTTGGAAGCGGTTGTCGGCTCCTTCTCTAGGTCTCCAACGGAGTCTCGTCGATGTCCTGGGGCCACATTCATAGGCACACCTGGAGCTAGACGACGTGAATCTCCGATTACGAACATATGAGGCTAATGCTCGCTGAGCGTCTGCTTGTAACAGGATTACTTTTTGAGAGGCAGCTTGTTCGATTTGATACTGCTCTAGAGGCCCTCGAACGACGTTGGCGATCAGGCGATATAGTTCTTCCAGTGTCAAAGTGATTGACTATCCCTCTGGTTCTGCCATCACAGTGTTCCTTCTGGTATTTAGATAAGTTTCCCATGACGATGCCAAATTTATTCCAGAAGTGAACGACGTGAACGACAGGTCACCGTGGTATAGCCTTGAGTGATGACAAAGGGATACCTTTGCCTACGAGATTAACACGAGCATTAAAAGGATACACCGAAAGGAGTTCCGACGGAGCCCTTTCTGATGCTCAAGTCAGAAACCTTTTAAAAATAAGAGAGAAGTAAGGAGAATATGTTATTTAGAGTTCAGAAAGTTCACCCCTTTACCTAGGTGGCTAAGCACCTTATATAATCTCTGTCCCTTTCCTTCGAGCACTCTCACGTTACTATAACCGCCTCCCCTATTTTCATGTCTCATGGATCGTGATAACGTGCCAGCTGTCACATGTCAGGAGATACTGGTAACTGCCGTCCGCGCATATTAAATCTATCATTATTATCATACGTTATTGGTCGTAACTACCTGCTAGCTTTCCTACTAAGGGGGGCGCTTATAACTATCGTCGCATATATTAAATTTATCATTATCATCACTAATGGTAACCTTCCCACATCTGCCCTCTCTCTCTCCTAAATTGGTCTCGGGGACTCTTCCTCTGAGTTAGGCTCGGGGACTCTTCGCCCGAGTTGGTTTCGGGTACTCTTCTCTCGAGTTGGTCTCGGAGACTTCCCTCCCGAGTTGGTCTTGGGAACTCTTTCTCCGAGTTGGGCTCGGGCTCTGCTCTCTCGAGTTGGTCTCGGACACTCTTCTCCCAAGTTGATCTCCGATACTTCTCTCCCATCTTTGTAATCGTGTCACGCAACTTTTTCGAGCCACGTATTTATCTAAGACTAACATCATAATTAGGGGTGTTATAATATTTCGTTGATGTTAAAATCAATGATAATATCCATCAAACGTAAACATGTTTAATTATTTGAACGCGTTAATATAATTTTCTTATATAAAAAAATTAACATAGATCATTTTCTCTTATATGGTGCATGCCCGCACCAATGGTAAAATTTATTATTATTATTTTTTATAAATAATACTTATAAAAATAAAAATTATTTTACATAATAAAAATATTATTATTATTTATTTTAAATTATAATTACTAAAATTATATAAATAAAATTAAAATTATATGTTTTAATATAAAATAAAAATAAAAATAAAAAAAATTAGTGGACGGAACACACAAAATAATAAAAATTAATGTTAAAATAAATATTAAAATATATATGTGATACATGAATCTTACGTGTTTTTTTATAAAGTGATAAGTATTATAACAACCATCAATAAGATGCTTAAGATATTCTATAAATGGATAATAGTTGACCGCAAGATTTATTGGTTTTGTTTTAAGGTTACTCTAATGAGTAGAAGAATCCCTTCAAATTTTTACGGTAACCACTTAATCTATAATAAATTGCGGTGGCCACACTCATCATAAAACAAAAGATTCATCTATTAAATAAAAACAAAATGACACAGCCAATAACGATATGATCCTTTCCTAAATAAAATTTATTAATTTTCATCTTAAAAAAAGAAAATTCAAAATTATATTTATTTAAAATTTATTCACTACATGACTTCTAACTTCTTGTTATATATTGACAAAATAACTTATTATTCATAAAATAACATTCTTTCATAATAAATTAATTTTATTGAAAATTATAACAAATTATAAAAATTAAAGATTTAGACAACTTTAAATAATTTCTATTTACATTTTAATCTATGTCAACACATTCTGTACATCAAGATCCTCTAATATTTTTTAAATGTCTTAGGTTATGGTGCAGTAGAAGAGTGATTAATTATCATCTCATGTATTTATAATTCGATTCTCAGCTATGATATATTTTGTAGGAATTTTTCCTCCAAATAGAATACGAATCCTGAAACGCTAGGCTTCTGGACCGTCCGTCACGAGCACTTCCCAATTTATTCTAGCGGCCGGTAAAAACTTTCATAGAGCTGGACTAATTGCCCGAGGTTGAAAACACCTCATTTATCATTTTTTTTCCAAATGTTTGCTAAATGAATGATTGTTATGTAATCTAAGAATGAATCAACACCAACAGAACATGAAGAATTCCACAATTGATATTCACTTGGGCGAACATTATTCATGCCTAAAGCATAAAAATATACATAGAATCTCACTTTCATCACTCTCCCACACCCTTCTGTAATAAATTAAGCTTTCATTTTTAAAGATTGTCCCGCATCCCTCGGATAGTATACCCACTTACTTGTTACTTGTCAAGTGATCAGCCAACTTTTATCATCGACATTAGCCATGCACATTATTTCTCCCTATGTTAGTTGTTCTAGAAGCGAACGATATAGATAATAGATCATCATGATACAACCTTTGATGATAACGAGGAGATGATTGAACCTGCGAGATTAACACAAATATTAAAGAGACATACTGGAAAGAGTTCCGGTGGAGCCCTTTCCGATGCTCAAGTCAGAAACCCTTCAAAATAGCAAAGAAATAAGGAAGTGAGTTATTTAGAGTTCAAAGAATTTAGCTCTTCTACCTAGGTGCCTAAGCACCTTATATAGTCGTCGTTCCTCTCCGTCGAGCACCTAGAGATTATTGTAACCCCTCTCCTGTTTCCACGCATTATGGGTCGTACTCGCTTGCTAGCTGTCATACTACTACAACAAATATAACTTTAAGCAGCGCATCATTAACGACGCGTAGTTAAAGCGTGCCGTTAATAATAGCTTTTACGGCGCGCCTAATTATGTGCACTGTGGATAGTATAATATTTAAACAAACGACGACCCACAGAAAAAGTATGCTGCCAATAAACGTATCTGTGGCATGCAAAAAGTGCTGTTAAAACTTAATATTAACAGCGTACGGAGTCCACTGCCAATACTTATTAAAAATAGAGCACAAAAATATACATTGTTAATAAAAATTATAAAATAATAACAGCGCATAACATGAGCTATTAATAATCTTACATTTTAAATAATGGTGTGTCAACATTATCAGGCATATTAAATATCAAACCCTTAAAACACTTTTCTCCCCGATCTCTTTCCCTTATCCAAAATCTCCTCATGCCCGCCGAGCCCCATCTCCTCCTGATCACACTGTGCCCCCTCTCCTCCCGATCTCCTCACACCACGATCTCCTCACGCTCGTGATCCCACGATCTCCTCACGCAAGCCTTCATCTCCTCGCAATATTCTCACGCTGCCTCCATCTCCTCCAAGTGATAACCTTCTAACGCTACCCCAACCTCTCCTTACCCTAATCTCGACCCAAACTCTTCATGTGAAACTCCTCAGGCTGCCCTAACTCCTCCAAAGCGCAAGCCCTAATCTCGCACCCTCATGTGATCACTTGCTTCAAGGTGATTCTCTGCCGTGCGCCAACCATATAGAGTTGTCTTCAACGAAGCCCTCTCCACTGGGTAACCCTCTCCTCTTCGGTAAGCCCTATTTCGTGATGTCCCCTCCAACGAAGATCTCTTTAGTGAAATTTCTGGAAGAATTAATCTGTTCAAGGGAAAGGGAAAAGGTGAGGGTTTTTAATCCCTTAATTATAGTATTAAGGCATTCATTATCAATATTTAAGAAAATGTGTTACCTTGTCATTAGGGATAAAATTTTGCCTCTATACAAATTTATTGATAAGCATATTAGTTAAGATCAATCTGTTTATTGATAAAATTTTGCTTCTTAAAGCTAAGTTTGATTAATTTATATAGTACAGAACTTTTGTTTTGAGTTTGAAATTTTATATGGTGATAGGTAAAAAAAGAAATTATGTTTTTCCATCAATTAATGTTGACTGTCTTTATGTGAAGTAATATCTTTTCTAGAGCAAATTTCATATATTGTGCAATTTTTAAAGTTTACTACACCATACCTCTCCTTTATTGTAGATGTTATCTTATATCCACATTAGTAAAATTTGTTTTTATTTGATTGTGTTTAATTTTTTTTTTGCTAGGACTAGTACTATATGGATTCCTCTATATTTAAGCATTGGATTGTAACTTGTATGTTAGGGTTTTGATTATTTACAAAATGGATAAGAAATGGATGTTTCTACCTTCAAGGCTTGTACCTGAGTAAGAAGAATGGGTTCAAAAATTTCTTACTCGAGCTAGGAACTATGCCAAAACACGTGAAGTAATATTATGTCCTTGTAAGCATTGTAAAAATAAGAAGTATATGAAATTTGACCAAGTGTATGAGCACTTAATTATTCAGGGCATCGATCCTTCTTATACTAGTTGGGTCTTCCATGGTGAAAGTTATACCTCATAATTTCATGGCGAAGGTAGTTCGAGAGGAGTTCAAGCAAAGGATGATAAAAGTAGAGAGAAATATCACTTATATACGGATGTTTTTATGCCAGAAGAAAAGGTTGGGGACACTGAATCAAAGGCAAGAGATAGTGAGTTTGTTGATTTATTAGAAGATGCAAAAACTCCT
The DNA here is from genome assembly GCA_024364735.1 of Boesenbergia rotunda. Lineage (NCBI taxonomy): Eukaryota > Viridiplantae > Streptophyta > Magnoliopsida > Zingiberales > Zingiberaceae > Boesenbergia > Boesenbergia rotunda. The sequence goes on along the minus strand of JAGFNQ010002157.1, from coordinate 289,132 downwards.
CTCTTCCCTGGTTGTACAACTTTCACAAAGTTATTGGCAGCCGCCACATTATACAATTACAAGTCTACTAATGGGCACACTGATAATAGTTTCAATGAGCTTCTAAAGATATTAGGTGGCATGCTTTCTGAAAAAAACACACTTCCAGAAACTGTTTATTCAATGAGAAAGCTATTAAAATCATTTGATTTAGGATACAAGAAGATTCATGCTTACCCAAATGATTGTTGTATATTTAGAAAGGAGTTTACAGATTTGGAGTCATATCCAAAGTGCGGTTCCCCAAGATGGAAGGTAGACAAAATCACCACCAAAGTTCGTAAAGGAGTTCCTGAAAAGGTACTACGGTATTTTCCCGTGATACCAAGATTGAAAAGGATGTTTACAGTAGAAGAAAAGGCCGAAGACTTGATTTGACACTTCAACTACAAAAGTCAAGATCATATGATGCATCATCTAGTTGATTCAGTAGCTTAGGATACAATAAATCATAAGTGGTCAGCTTTTGCATCAGATCCTAGAAATCTCCGGCTTGGTCTTGCTACAGATGGATTCAACCCTTTTGGTGACCTTAGTTCCAGATATAGTTGTTGGCCGATTATTTTGGTAAATTACAACCTTTCTCCATTAATGTGCATGGTGAAGGAATATCTTATGCTGACATTACTGATTCCAGACCCAAAACAACCAGGAAATGAAATAGATGTATGCTTGGAACCCCTTCAAGAGGATTTGAAAGAGTTATGGGACACAGGTGTAGAGGCTTATGATGCATTTACCAAGTCAATGTTCAATTTGAAGGCTAGTTTGATGTGGACAATTAATCATTTTCCAACTTATGGAAATCTAGCGGGATGTTCCACAAAATGGAAAGTTGGTTTCCCAATATATGTGGAAGACTTATGTTCAATGTGGCTTAAGCATAGTAGAAAGTTTGCATACTTAGGCCATAGGAGATTTCTTGCTCCTCATCATCCATTTTCGTCAGAAAGAAAAGTGGTTTAATGGGGAAAAAAAGAGAAAGGGGAAACCTAGAGCTTTGACCGAGTTATAAATTCTCAATGCAGTAAAAGATATTAAAAATGATTGGGGTAAAAAATAAAAGAGTCAGACTACTAGTAGTTATCAGATAAAGAGAAAGACACAGGATAGTTTTTAAAAAGTACAAAAACCAGTTCAAATGTGGAAGAAAAAGTTAATTTTTTTCGATTTACCATACTAGAGTGTAAGTTATTTGGCTTTCTATTTATTAGTTTTTAATTATTTGTTTTATTCCTGAACTAATACTATGAAATGCCTTTATGTGTTTAACTTATAGGGGCTTCTGTTACGTCACAACTTAGATGTCATGCATGTTGAAAAGAATGTCTGCAAGAATATCATAGGCACATTGTTAAATGTGAAAAAAAATCCAAAGATGATGTTAATGCTCGCAAAGATTTAATGCACTTAAAAATTAGAGAAGAATTGCATCCTCGAGAAAAAGGAAAAAACATGTATTACTTACCTGCTGCACCTTACACATTGTCTAAAAAAGAAATGGATGTATTTTTCTCTAGGTTGAAGAAAATAAAGTTACCTGATGGCTATAGCTCAATTATTGGTAATTGTGTTTCTTTAGAAGAGCGCAAACTTATTGGGCTGAAATCTCATGATTGTCATGTTATAATGCAACAATTGCTATCAATTGCATTGAGAAATCTTTTACTGAAAGGTCCACGCAATGCTCTATTTCTGCTGTGTGTATTTTACAATGAATTATGTCAAAGAGTATTAGACAGGAACTATTTAGAACAACTTGAGGAAAATATTGTTGAAACTCTATGCATGTTGGAAAGGTATTTTCCACCCGTTTTTTTTACCATTTCAGTTCATTTAACAATTCATTTAGCTAGAGAAGCTCGCTTGTGTGGACCAGTCCAATTCCGCTTGATGTATCAATTTGAGAGATAATAAATATTATACAACGAATCACATTTTGTTATTAACACTTCTTTCATCTCATTTTATTTTGTTATTTATAATTATTAAAACACTTAAAGGTTATATGAAGAATCGAGCAAGGCCAGAGGGTTGCATATCTGAGTGTTACATCGCAGAAGAAAGAATGCGATTTTGTAGTGCTTATATAAAAAAGTCTACTAGTATTGGTGCCTATTCTTATTAGAATGCAGATTTAGAGAATGAATTAGTGGAAGGTCGCCTAATTTCCCAAGGAAAAGAAAAGATTTTAGAAGACCTTGTGTTGCAAGCCTCACATCAATATTGGTTGTTCAATACTACAGAAATTGAACCTTACTTACAGTGAGTATAGTTAATTGCAAACCCTATTAGCTAATCTTGGTGTAGTATATAATTTGTATATTCTGATAATCACCCTTCAATGATTTTAAATAGGATGCACATTGAGGAGCTTAAACAAGTAGATCGTCATTATATAAGGAATGAAACGTTGTTACAAAAATGACATATGGAAACATTTGCTCAATGTTTATCAAAACATATTCCTGATAACTCTTCAGGCCGAATTCAATGGCTAGCACATAGTCCAAGATAGTAGGTTATATCTTAAACAGGTTATATTATAAATGGACATCGATTCCACACAATTGATGTTGGAAGGTCGACACAAGATAGTGGTATTTAAATTGAAGCTGATACTATTTGTCAATCTAGTGCTGATGATTATTCACTATAGTTGAAAGACTATCATATTATGGGATTATACGATATATTATTTTACTAGATTACTATTCTTTCAAAGTGCCTGTCTTTAGGTGTGATTGGGACAATCATGTAACTGGTATTAAAATGAAAGATGATTTTACCCTGGTCAACTTACATCAAGGACTAAAAACTTTTGAAAGTGATCCTTTCATTTTAGCATCACAAGCAAAGCAAGTACTCTATTCTAGGGACAATGATGAATCAAATTGGTATGTGTTGCTAAAAGCACCACCTCGGGGTATCCATGACATGAATTTGATTGAAGAGGATGTCTATATATCATCAACACCTCTAGATGTCTCCATACTTGAGATTAACATTACTGAGAATGAACCATATGTTAGGAATGAGTGTGAGGGAATTGATGTGATTAATCCATGACTTAAATTTAAATGTGTAGATTTTATAGTTATTTACTTCATCTAATAAATGTACTTCATCATTGATAATGTCATATTGTAAATGAGCAGGTCATTAATTATATAACATTCAAAAGATGCCAATTTTAAAAAAAACGCAGCAAAGCAGTTGTAGATGAAATTCAGGTGATATTATTTTTAAGCCTTTAAATTTTGGTTTATTGTAATAAAGTGCACTCATACATTTCAATATTGTTATGCTATTTTGCAGGAAAATATAGCTTCTAATAGTCCACATAACCCATCACAAGATTTGTATGGTAAGGAGGTAATTGATGATGAAAAAATTAATAAGAAAAAGGGACGAGGTTTATCAAAGTTGAATATGGTTAGTGACCAACAAAACCCTAAAAATCTATAGCGTAATGAGTTTGGACAAGCTATTGGAGATAATTCGGTGAAGTGCGCTTCTTTTCTGGGTTGCATGATAAAGGAATTTGTGCCATATACATTAGATGGATGGAATGACGTAGACGAAGAAGTGAAGAATAGAATGTGGAGTTGTCTTTAGGTAATGTCTTCGTTGTGATTTCTTTCAATTTATAATTTTCTTGTTAAATTTAAAGATAGATCCTTAAGAGTTATATTATTTACTTTGATTCATTATTGGTCAGTGTGTTAACTTTATACCCATACCAAATTGGGCTAGTTTATTGTTGTTCTTGTTTTTCATCAACCATGATACCACGGTGACCTATATTTCATCATTTCATCAACCATTCTTCTCATTATTTCCTTGGTATATCAACTAGATACAATAGCCAAAATTATGTGTGGTTTTGTGAGATTGTTCTGTGAGATTATATCAACTAGATACAATAGCTTTATTTGCAGTTTTGTAAGATTGTTCTGTGCACTTTAATCAAATTCGAGTGTACATTCTATAGTTAAATAATTGTTTCAGATCAAGCCAACACATGCAGTTGTTAGAAGCAATCACATGCTAAAAGTTAGGCTAACACATCCCACGCTTTAGCTTCATGCAGTTGTTATCATTCTATGTGATAATTGTTTCTAATTAGTTGTTAGAAGCAATCACATGCAGCTGTTGTAGTCCCAGCACAATAGCTTCATGTAGTTATTATCATTCTATGTGATAATTGTTTCTAATTTGTTGTTAGAAGCAATCACACGCAGCTGTTGTTGTCATGCCCCTAGAGACTCATGCTTCATCGAAAATCGAGCAGCATCTCCCCTATACGGCGCATAAGTTGGAGCATAAATACATAACATCTCACCAGGATAGCTTAGCCACATGCGACTAGCATCACAAAATAAAAATAAACACAACCATGCAGTTTATATGAGTAAGTATGATAGGAATAAAAAGATTCTATATTCAAAAATAAAACATAAGCCACGACTAATAATAATAAGTCCATTACTAGAGAAAAACTCCAGCATAAATTCAAACGAATCTATCAGTCCAATAACATATAAACACAACTACTACAACAATACTGGATTAATAAAACAAATACCGATCTATGAAATCAATGCGGAAATAACGAAAACTCAGCAATAAAGTAATTGCGGAAATAGAACAAGTGCGGAATTCAAACTAAATACGACGATAAACTCTGATACGGAGAAACTGAGGGACTGGTGACTGGATCTTCTCTTGGCTCCAAGTAATCCAACTATCTGTTACCTGAAACAAAAATGAGTGGTAGCAATGGTGAGTTTGGGTAGACTTTGCAGGTATATGATTAGACAAAAGCATGACATAGTAGAAGTAAAATAAGTAGGGAAAACAACAGGTACAGCCCATAAGGAATATAAGTGGACCTAAACATATATAACATAAATATAAAACAACATGGTATAGAAACATAATAACCACTAAACATGTAAGAAAAATCACAGGATATAATAATATCAAAACCACTAAGCATGTATATAACAGCGCGTTATCAAAATCTCGACATATACATGCATGTCAACCAAGTGCAACAATCATAGCTCATATAAATGCAACAAACACAAGAAAATGCATAAATGCAATAAATGCATATGATATAATGACATGTGTAACCCCTGAAACCAGTCAAGCTACCAACACATCATATCTGTGTGACCGAGTGGATAGGGTTGTGACAACTGTACGCACTCCAACAAATACCACTAATACATGTGGTTGAGTGGACAGGATGCTGGGGAGCCAACTGCTCTAAACCCCGGAATAAAGGAGGAGCTCTCAACAGCTTTAGTATCCCTCGAAAACAACGGTGAGGGTGTCACTGCTTGCCTACAACAACAACATGTGTGGCATAACAGGACAGTTGCTCGTACTTTAACAACTACCACGACAACAAGTGGTCTCAAAGTACTCGTGTACAAGTGGCACTTTACAGAATAGAAAACCAACATGAGACTGTATGGATACGAATTTTTGAATACTCGAAGATCAACGAAGAAAGTATCAAAGATGATGTTAAAATAACAAAACAACAGGGAATAAGGTCAAGCAACCTATTTAGACATAAAACAGTCATGCTTAAAGGTAAAAGAACTACAAGAGTATAAAGGAGAAGTACTCACCTTTATTGTAGAAGTTCGTAAACGAGAACCTTCGACGATCAACTAAATGAGTCTGAAGTCAAGGTACTGTATCACGAACTAAGTTTAGTTATTTATACAACCATAAAGTAGCTAAACTTTACATTAAGCACAATAACTAAAATCTAATAACTACAGTACCAAAAATAACAAACCGAACCGAACACACAATCCACAGCTCACAACCCTATATACTATCCATGCTCAAATTGCTAAAAAAAGAAACACTCATGCGCTAAAAGGGCTTAAAGCTCCAACCTTATTGTTAAAGGTCGCACGCTCCAACCAACTAAGCTATTAAACTAATTGTTAGTTATCTCATGATTTAATCCATAAATCTAAGCATTTCCAACCTAAAATTACCAACCGAAGGCACTTTACCTCCTCCCTTCTTCTTCGGTAGCCGACCCCAGTGGCTGTGGAGATCGGCAGTAGGTGCAATGGGGATGGAATAGATCAATGATTCGCTCCTTCAAACCTCTGATGAACTTCTGATCACGAATGATCGCCGAAACTCGGTGATGGCTAGGGCTCCGCGTGAGGGAGAGGATAAGAGGAATGCGAGGGAAACCTTGGACTTTCTCTGCGTCGCGTGGGGAGGAAGATCGCCGGCGCTTGGCTTGCTCGCGTGGAGGAGGAGTTAGGGCATGGGGTCGCCGTCATCTCCTTCACGTGCGCCGGAGAGGAAGAAGGAGAAGGAGTGCGGCGAAGGGGAAATCGCTCCTGCGCAGGTTGGTCTCAGCATCGGGGAAGCGAATCGGGGGAGGAGACTGATTAAAAGAAGGAATTTAGGGCTTTTATTAGATTTTGGCAACTTTACAATTAAGCCCTCCAAGTTCTATTTATTGCAACTAGGTCCTTAAATTTTCAAAAAGGCCCCTAAAAATTTTGATTTTCTACAGTCGTAGTCCCAGCCACCATTGCCAACACATCCCACTTCATAAAGCTGCAAGAAACACACACCACCGCTAGTGAAATCAACTTCTATCAACATTCGTGATACACAGTTTCATTGTAAACATATTTGCATTCTTTTTAATGTGCAGATGAATTATAATGTTGAGGAGTGGGAGACGAAATCAATTTTCAAAAGTTGGCTAAGTTGTGGCACGATAGAAAATCAAAACTACAAATATTTATACGAGAAGCTAATGTTAGTCCAGTGTCTTCACGAAATCTTAGTCTTTTGAAGCCTGAATTATGGATCAAAATCAATAGGGATTATTTGTGAAGAAGACACTATCACCTGCCTTTCAAGTAAGTATTAATTAACAAATCTTGTTTTTAATGGTTAAAGTTTCTGATAATGGTTAAAGTTTCAACGGTGTTTAGTTTTACTTTTTACTAGTTAATTATACATAATGTCTTGAAAATTTTCCTATATGTAGATAATGTTTTCTCTTGCATGTAGATTTTCTAAATTGTGAAACCAATTGTTAAGAGTTGAGATAGAGTGTCTAATATTTGTTCAATATTTCTATACTTCATATCATTACCCTTACCAGTAACATTATCAATTATTACTGATACTTGTTCAAAACATATACCATTTTATTATTTATTTCTATTTTCCCTTGTTAAGTAATTATTATCTCTATTGATTCTCAGGAAAAAAGTGTAATATTCAGAAAAATGATGAAAAATCAAGATCACATTCACATAATGAGCCTTAGAGGTTATGCCCGTTTGGCTGACATGATGGTTCAAATTATTATTGATTAAATTTTATTTAAAAATTTATAAATACACTTAATTAGTAACATTAATATTTATGCTAACAATTTTTATATGTCTTATACTTAAGGAAAAAAATAAGTCCGGCAGATATACCAATTACGCGATCAAAAGTTTGGATCGAAGGTCACAAGAAAAAAAGAGGAGAACCTAGTAGTCAAGTTGTTGGAGAGAAAATGATAATAAAATTATTTATTTGTTATTTGTAGAATTCACAAGAAAAAATAGACAAATCAAATTTCTTATTTTATCAAAAAGTTGTCTTGTTATTTGTAGAAAGAAATAGAAGAGTGTCCACCTGAATCTCATAACAAACTAATATTTCTGATGATGCAATTAGTATTATATTTGGCAAGGAAGCTCGAGGTAGAGTACGCAGAATGGGCTTTGGAGTTACACCATCGAAAGTTGGAGGTTCTATAAAACAAAATGGAACTGTTAAATGACTTAAAAGTATGACAAATAACATTCAACAAGAAATCAGGAAATGAGTCTCCTATTTTTTCAAAATACGAGGCAACAAAATGAGCTAGAACAGGTTAGTAAATAACAACATAAGATAAAATATGAAATAGTGGTCATCATTTGTTATTTGGCATTATTTATCTTAATTACTTCGAGTACTTATATTCTTGTTAGTAAAAGTATCTTATGATGATTTTATTTGACATAATTTATTTATAAAATTAGGTCGCTAGTGTTGGCATTGGTAGCGGAATTGAAAATGATGATGGCAGCAGTAGTCGTGGGAAAAAAGTGGTAATGTTAACCAACCTCTAACTGTGGCTCAGGTAATTATTTTGATTGTCTTTTAAATTAAATATTTGTTATAAAAATAGGTATGACAGAATTAATAATTTTGTATTGTTATGCTGTAAAAAATGAAGGATGTGAGTCATGGAGATATCAACGAGAATACTAAGTGTAAGCTACTTCATTGGTGCATTGATGGAGTTGTTGTAGAAGGTCGAATTGCTTCTACAAATCCAAAAGCAAAACTGCATCACGTTCTTCGTGGTGGATCTTGTTAGAAAGTTTGGGTTGATAGAATGTTTGAGGAGAAGGTGGGCCTAATTCGACCAAATGATGAAATGCTTTTTCTTGGGGATGCAATAGGAAGTACAGTTGCTTGGTTATCTAAGTTAATTGTTTTGTATGACTGATATATAGTCTACTTATTTTAAAGTTATATACTTTTTTGTAAGCAAGAAATTATGTTACTAAGTGAATTTTTGCTAGTACTTTGGATGCTTTACTTAAGTCTGATATTTATGGTTAAATGTCATAATATAATTAGTTGTTTGAGTTTTAGTACCCTTATCATTCCGGATTGTTCTCCCTTTTCGTCACTAATGCTCTGCTCGTACTCCAAAGGTGTTTAGCAACCTCATGAATTGGATCCAGAGTGATAGGTCAACCAAGGCCTAGCACTCGGCCGAGCTTCTCTCCCGAGATGGACTCGAGCATTTCTCTCCCAGGATGACCTCGAGCATTTCTCTCCCGAGATGATCTTGGGCACTTCTCTCCCGAGATGACCTCGGGCACTTCTCTCCTGCCATTGTAGTCACGCCACGTAGCCTTCTCAAGCCACGTGCCTATCTCTGGATATCCTCCCAATGACAAGCCCCCCATTAAGTCTAATCGAAGGAAGCTTACCTGACTGATTGGACTTGTGGCACTTTTAGAGGGAGAAGTGAATAAGCAATGGCGTCAGCATTTTTCAACATTAAAAATTTCACGAATCCTAGGAACCGAAGCCCTCGCGGTGGGGTTTGAATTAACTGTTTGAATTAGCCCCAAGAGTTTTGCGAGTTCCGATGGGCTATGATTGATGGTTGTCAATCACTTATTAAGAGCGTTTGAGACATATTAATGACGGGAGATGATCCTTGTGTAGGACCGATGCACGTGAGAAGGGGGGGTGAATCACGTGACTTTTAAAATCTTCGTTATAAAATTAGAGTCAATAGAAAATTGTACGATGCTTTGGAAAATGTGCGCAGCGAAAAAATTAAAACGAAATGCGAAAGCGAAAAATAATAAAAAATTACACGAGGAGTTTTACTTCGTTCGGAGCCTTCGCCAACTCCTACTCGAAGGCCCAGGTTCCTTGAACCTTTCCTGTGGGCAATCCACTAAAAACCTCTACCGGCAAACTCCCGATAGAGTGATTCAAATACAAGATTGGGCGGAAGTGTAATAGCCCTACACTTCCCCCTTAAATAATTTAAGTGCAGACAGAATAAAAAATTCGTTACCCAACACTTAGATTTATCTGAAGCAGCTTGGGTGTTGGGAGCGATCTTCCAGCAGCGGTCAGACAGCGTCGAGTCAAAGCACAAACCGCAGCAGAGGAGCGTGGAAGCAAGAGAGCGTCAAAGCTTGAACCAGAATGAAATTTTCTTGTTTGTTAGAGGGCTTGCTTGCTTCTATTTATAGTGCCTCGATGCATGATCTTCTCAGCTCAAATTTTATCCATCAGCAAGATAAAATAATTAAACAAAGATAATGTTTCTATCCTTTGCTTCAATTAAGAAAATAATTTAAATAAAATATAAATACGGAATATTGAAAAGTTAACCAAGAGGTTTTATCCTCTTACAATTTTATTAATAATTTAAAAGGAGATTTTATCCTTCTAGCTAAGCTTCACGTGAGAATTTTAAGCATTAGTAGGAATAATTTTATTCTCTAAAAAGAAGGAAATACGGATAATTTAAATGATAATTTATCCTCCACCAAGGCTTTAGATAAGGAAAAATTCAACTACAAAATCTAATTAAATAAATTCTGTAAAATAGAGTTAATGCATTTAGAGTTAATTAGACCCCGTCCAAACCTGGATAAGGATCTAACCAGGACTCAACCGAGGTCACCAAAATGGGCCTAAGTTGGACCGCGCCTACAGTCCTAAAATAGGACCCGTCCTCACTAGTTCGCTCCTTCAGTGACTTACCTCACTTACCTCGTGCAGCTCTAATCAACTTCTTAACCCACCAGGTCTTCCTGCCAGGGCTCAACCACCCTGGTCTTTTTGTCAAGTTTCAACCAACTTGGGCTTCAGCCAGTTGTCAGGCCCCGTGAACCCAACTGGACATCCCGCCAGGACTCAACCACCCTAGACTTCCCGCCAGGACTCAACCACCCTAGACTTCCCGTCAGGACTCAACCACCCTGGACTTCAGCCTGGTGTCAGGTCCTAAGTCTTTCAACCCTGCACACTTAGTAAAGAGGTCAAAACCAAAAGCAAGCCTAACATTAACCTATTTGTCATTCATTAAAACTCAGGTTTAACTATTAGAGCAAATTGCACCAACAATCTCCCCCTTTTTGATGCAATGACAACCTGGGTTAAAGTTAGAAAATACCAGATAAAGCAATGAGTCCAAGAAGAATATGCAAATGACATGCTCTACGATCAGAAATTTTTTAATTTTCTAACTCAACCCTTAAACCCTCCCCTTTTGGCATTCAATATAACAAAGAAATAATAAGTGCGCAAGCACCAAGAATGAAACAAGCAATCAAGTAATATGCCAGCAAGTAAAAATACTTTAAGTATTTGGGGAAGAAAAAATGCTTAACAAGCATACTGAGTTTCTGAACTGATTCAGAGGGGGAAGTCAAATTCTTAATTTAACACAAGCAATCTGAGAGCATAAATGTTAAAGAAAATGACTAGGTGTAAATTTAGATATGACTTTTCTAACACCATTTAAAAAAAAAGCTTCCTTCAAAATATTAATCTTTTCCAAACTAATAAAGAATATCTAAAAGCAATTTAATGAAAAAGGGAACATTTCTCCAAAATTTTCTTTACAAAAGATCATTTAGAATATTTTTAGGATTAATTTGGGAAAAAAATTTCAAGATAATTTTTTTAACATAATATTTTAAAAGGAAAATTTGAACAATGATTTTAAGGATAGGGGAACCAACATTTTTTAAAAAAATATTTTTTTTTGAAACTAACATATTCGAAAATGCACAGAAGGAGAAAGATTTTAACTTATGCTCCCCTTGAACCAAGTAAGAATTTTAGCCCTTTCCAGGCAAAGTCCTATGCATTTCACAACCGTTCTGTTTTACAAGCACAAACAAGTTAATCTTAATGTGTTTTGTGAGATACGGCTGCCTAAATCTATAGGTTCATGTAGTTTTAGGGGTCAAACTTAGGCTAAGTCCACCAACATTGAAGATCAGGTTTGATAATCCAAATTCATTACAAAAAAACAAGTTTGGTAAATTGAAAAAAACATGTTTGAAAATCACAAAGAATTTTTTGTTTTTAAATGGAAGTTTGAAATACTAAAATTAAGCCAATTAAACCAAGAATCAAAGTAATTAAGTTAATTGTCAAACAGAATATCTGAGCTGATTGTTCAAAAGAAGTAAGTGTGATCAGGTAAGTTCTAGTCTATAACACATATTCCTATTAACCTTTTTAAGTTACTAAATTCAGATTCAGAGAGTGGTTTAGTAAATATATCAGCTAGGTTAGCCTTAGATTCATAAATGTTATTGTAACTATGTCCTCTAAGTGTGATATTTGGGTTGTTAGTTTTTTGATCAGGTATTCATTGGACAAGAACCTAACCTTATAACCAGTGTCACATAATTGGCTGATACTTAGTAAATTGAAGAAAAGTTTTCAACAAGACATTTTTAATTATAAAATTAGATCAAGTTCAGTGGTACCTAGGCCGATTACCTTAGTTTTTCTACAGTTAAGTAAGAAATTTTTAGAATTCAGTTTAAGTTTTGAATGAATTAAAGGAATGATTTAAAGAAACTTAAGAAATTTGAACCCAAACAAAACTTAAGAAGTTTAAAATTTGAGTTTAAAAGGCTTAGGAGAATTTGAATTTTGAAAAACCTTAAGAAATTTGAAGACTTGAAATTTTGAAAAAGTTAAGGAATTTAAAAGATTTAAGGAATTTAAAATTTTGAATTTTGAACAACTTAGAAAGAACTTAAGGAATTTGAAAATTTGAATTTTGAACAACTTTGAAAAATATGAATTTAAAAAAAAACTTAAGAGTTTTGAATTTCGAGAAACATTAAGAAATTTCAAAATTTTAAGATTTTAAATTTTAAATTTGAATTTGTTAATTTGAATTTTGAATTTTGAATTTGTTAATTTAAATTTTGAATTTTTGAATTTGTAAATTTGAATTTTGAATTTTGAACTTGTTAATTTGAATTTTGAATTTTGAATTTGTTAATTTGAATTTTGAATTTTAAATTTGTTAATTTGAATTTTGAATTTTGAATTTTGAATTCGTTAATTTGAATTTTGAATTTTGAACTTGTTAATTTGAATTTTGAATTTTGAATTTGTTAATTTGAATTTTGAATTTTGAATTTGTTAATTTGAATTTTGAATTTTGAATTCGTTAATTTGAATTTTGAATATTGAATTCGTTAATTTGAATTTTAAACTTTGATTTTGTTAGTTTGAATTTTGAATTTTGAATTCGTTAATTTGAATTTTGAACTTTTTGAATTTTGAATTTGTTAATTTGATTTTGAACTTTGATTTTGTTAGTTTGAATTTTGAATTTTGAATTTGTTAATTTGAATTTTGAATTTTGAATTCGTTAATTTGAATTTTGAAATTTGATTTTGTTAATTTGAATTTTGAATTTTGAATTCGTTAATTTGAATTTTGAATTTTGAATTTGTTTATTTGAATTTTGAAATTTGATTTTGTTAATTTGTATTTTGAATTTTGAATTTGTTAATTTGAATTTTGAATTTTGAATTTGTTAATTTGAATTTTGAAATTTGATTTTGTTAATTTGAATTTTGAATTTGTTAATTTGAATTTTGAAATTTGATTTTGTTAATTTGAATTTTGAATTTGTTAATTTGAATTTTGAAATATAATTTTGTTAATTTGAATTTTGAAATTTGATTTTGTTAATTTGAATTTTGAATTTGTTAATTTGAATTTTAAATTTTGAATTTGTTAATTTGAATTTTGAATTTTGAATTTTAGTTGTCCTTATTCATCTCACTTTATCTAAGTTGTCAATCAAAGGGATCCTTTGATTTGTATGAGATAAGTTTGAGTTTGATTTATAAAAGTTAATCTGACCTTTTGTTAGATTCAGGTTTGACAAGAAGCAGTTTAAAAGTATACTTCCATAATTGGTTTCCAAGCCGTGGCGAGGCACAGAGGTCTTCTTTGGCCGAAGCCTTATTGGATCAACAACCACTTTCTAGGCAAAACCGCTTAAGGAAGTTGTACTTTTAACCTACCTATTGAAACTCCTTGGTCTAACTAGTCTAGGATGTGGCGAGATAGCTTCGGCTAGTTCCACTGGGCTAAGAAGACGAAATAGAGGACGCCTTCCCCTACCCGACTCCTTAGATCAGCTTCCCTAACGTACTATCAGCTCGCCCTATCCTAGTACTGAGTAGGTCAAGTGTCAGACTAACTTTTGAAACTAGTCCTAGGTACCCAGACGGGTAAAGGGTAACTTTGAGGTGCCAACTAGTTTGGTGCCTCCCCCTAAATTATAGGTAGGGTGTTTAGGGTCAATGTAATGGTTCTGCCCTACTTGCTTTGTTAGGTAAGCTTTCGGGACCCACACTTTTCGTCGATTTTCACGTGGGTGGACAAATGAGATAAAGGATTTTTGGGTTGATCCTGATTTATATCCTATCCCAGATTTATTGTACACGCCCTTTTGTGATTCAAGAATAAGGTCAAGATTCTTGGAGTGGGTTGTAAAAGTTCAATTGTTTTTATTTTGAGTTGATTCAGTTAAGGTTTTGATATTAATTAATTGCTTTTTAAGGTCTTGATTTTCCTTAAGGAGCTGGTCATTCCTTGATTCAGATGCAAGAAACTTTTTATTTAAAACGGAAATAATCTTAAAAAAATTCATTAATTGAATCTAAGTATACCTCAGTCGAGCCGTCCGAAAAGAGTCCGATCTCTTGGCACGACTCGTATTCGGAATCTTCGTCGCTCTCCGAGTCTGATCCAGGTCCAGTTGCCATTAGCGCGAGGTAACCTGAGTTCTTTGTTGGTTCATCGTCGGAGTCATCCGAGCTCTCGTCCCAGGTGGCTTGTAAAGCCTTCTTCTTCTTGTTCTTCTTGGGTTGGTCCTTGTTTTTATAGGGGCATTCATGTTTGAAGTGTCCTTTTCTATTGCAGCTGAAGCAGGATATTTTGCTTTTACCTTCATTGCTGGTGGGCTTCATTATCTTTTGGAGGTCCCTTTTTGAAAACTTGTTCTTCTTTTTGGCAAAGACTTTTCTTACCAAGTTTACCATTTGCTCCTCGTCGTCTGACTTTGACTCTGGTTCTTCTTCGGATTCTTCTTGAATATTCTTCTTCGACTTGACCTTTCTTGACGAATCTGCAAACAAAGTAAACCCTTTCTCAGCCTTGGCGTTAGTTTGTTCATGCAACTCTAATTCACAAAACAGTTCATCTAAATTTATTTTGGAAAGATTCCTAGAAATTTTATAAGTATCTACAATGGATGCCCATAATGAATTTCTAGGAAAGGCATTTAGTGCATACCTTATAATGTCTCTATTGTCTTGTTTGTGCCCAATCAGGTGGAGCCCATTTAGTATGTCCTTGATCCGAGCATGGAGTTGACTTGCAGATTCTCCTTCCTGAATTTTCATATTAAACAATTTATTTAAAAGTAAATCCCTTATTGTTACCTTTGCATTAGTAGTGCCTTCATGCAACTCAATTAGTTTATCCCAAAGTTCTTTTGCTGATTCGGTTGGTCCGATTTGTTCAGCTCTTCTTTGGTTTGTCTGCATTGGAGGGTGTTCTGCGCTTTAAACTCGATCTGAGCTTTTTTCTTCATTTCCAGGTTCCATCTATCGGGCTTCAGTGGCGCTTTGTTTCCCTCGTCCATTGGTGGTTCGTAGCCTATTTGCACCGCGAACCATTGATCCATATCGGTTTTGAGGTACACTTCCATTCTCCGCTTCCAGTAGGGGAAATCTTCCCCACTGAAGAGCGGAGGACGAGCAGTGTTGTAACCTTCACTTTGGGCCATCTGTGATTGACAAAAAAACAACAAAACTTGCCCCAAGACTAAGTCTTGGATTAGTGGTGTGGTACGAAAAAAAAAGGAAATAAGAGAAGAGCGACTCGAAATGGTGTTGCACCAAATTCGAGCAAAACTGAACGAACAAAAGAAAAAGATCTAAATTTAAGCAATAATACATAATTTAGATTGTGCAACGAAAAACACAAAATACGAAAAAAATAGATCTCCCCCGGCTCTTACGGTGGTTGTACTGATTCAGAGCGTACCAGGCTCTGATACCAGTTGTAGGACCGATGCACGTGAGGGGGGGGGGTGAATCACGTGACCTTTAAAATCTTCGTTATAAAATCAGAGTCGATAGAAAATTGTGCGATGCTTTGGAAAACATGCACAGTGGAAAAATTAAAACGAAATGTGAAAGCGAAAATTAATAAAAAATTACACGAGGAGTTTTACTTCGTTCGGAGCCTTTGCCGACTCCTACTCGAAGGCCCAGGTTCCTTGAACCTTT
>JAGFNQ010002157.1:263152-268152 GCA_024364735.1 Boesenbergia rotunda | reverse complement strand
AGCTGCGGCGGCTGCATTCTCCACGGAAGGAAGTTGACTGTCGTGACTGGGAGGGATAGCCGGCTCAGGTCAGAAGGCTCCAGGCAAGGCGAGAGGATGGCCCTGTGTGGCAGTCGCGAAAGGAAAGCAGAGGAGTTGCTCGCACAGGAGGGTCAGAAGGTCTAACGTCCGCTTCAATCATTGCAAAGGCTCCTGCTTCAGTTCGAGCTGTGGAGGCAGATCAGACTGCGGAGGAGGGTCGAATCTTGGAGGAAGCACGGGGGTTGCCACAGCCAAGTCTCCGAATGCACCTCCGGCCACGGAGGCAGTTAACGCGTCGCAAGGTAACAGAGAAGCGGAGCAGCTGCAGCCAGTCACTGCTGGGCTAGTGCAAGGTCGGAGGTGGGTGGATCTCTTCAAAGAAAACCGGCACTATGATGGAAGCATGGCACTTCACCGAGTCAAGCAAGCGGGTGCGGGGTTTCTACTGGGGCAGGAGGACTTGCAACCGATGGAGGATGCTATGGGCCACTGTCTAGTCGGCCGATTCATTGGGAGATTTCCGGGATGGCAAGCGCTGAAGGACCTTACACGCCGATGGAGGGCGCCCCATAAGATGTTCAGCCATCATACTCTATGGTTAGTTTTCAGGTTCGAGTCCAAAGAGGATGCGGATCGTGTCATGCAGGAGGGTCTCTATGTAGCTTATGGATGCCCATTGTTTCTCAAAGTGATGCCGTCATGCTTCAGCTTCGATCTAGAATCACAGAGTCAAGTTCCCTTATGGATGCAGATTTTTGGACTCCCAGTGGATTGCTGGACTGCCTCAGGGCTGAGCAAGGTGGTCTCGATGGTTGGTAACCCTCTATATACTGATCGCGCCACACAGAAGAAGGAAAGGATCTGTTTTGCACGTGTACTGGTTGAAATGGACATTACACAGCCACTTCCAAGCTCTATATCAGGGAGGATCCCAGATGGTAGGGATATCGACCTCCGGCTGGTGTTCGAATCCCCTCTGAAGTTATGTAGTCAGTGCCAGCAGCTAGGTCACTACAGGCAGAATTGTACCCTCAACAGTGGGCAGCAACCAATGGGTAACACTCTGGGAAGACCCGCACCCACACCTAATTGCCGTGACTCAGAACTGGAGGAAGGGGAGATTGCAGCTACTCAGCGGCGAACTGAACTGCAGCAGCAGCAACCAGGGTGTGCAGCAAGGAATGGCATGGATGGGCATATACGGGCTCAGTGGGAAAGGACTAATATGGGGCAAGCTGGTATGCAGCCAAGAGCCAGTGGCACGCAACAGTGTAGACTGAGGTATGCAGCTATATCGGCAAAGGCAGGCTCAGTGGTTGGCCAGGCATCAATTCAACCATCTGCGGCGCGCTCGCTGACTGCAGTCACGCCTCCCTCTACGCGGGCTGCAAAAGGACGAGCTCAAGCCACTCCAGCCAGCAAGGCCATAACAACTAGTTCACAACAATATCGGTCTCAGACCCAGCCGCATATGCAAGGGGGCACTAAACCAGTCAACGGGCAGCAGCGTGTATCCAGCAAGCAGGTCAGTGAAGGAATTCAGTTGCAGTACCAAGTTAAAACTAAAGAGCACAGGTCAACGCGGCCGCAGATTTCTGGGAATGTACAGACAGACAGTATGGCAGAGGTCAGTGAAGGAATTCAGTTGCAGGACCAAGTTAGCCGCCTTCCGATGGGCCTTATCTGCAGTGGAAGGCAAACCAGTGGCAATGAGATGGCTGGTATAGGACAGGATGGACAGATGGCAGTTGCGAAGGTTTAGGATGCAGTGGGATCAGAATCACAGCCGGTTAGTCTTGCCAAGGGTCAGGTGGCAGTGTTTCCAGAAGCACAGGTAGCTGCATGTAACCCCCAGGTGGCACTGAACAGCAGCAAGCATACAGCTGGTCCATTAATGGAAACGTCGCAACCTCCAGAAGGCTTTGTGCAGCTCAACTCAAATCCTCAGGGAGGTGATTTTCCTAAGGAAACAGCAGGTCAGATGCATCACAGGGAAGTTGCGTTGTATCTGGAGAAACATAGTATGGCAAACATTGAGAAATGGTGTGCTACGGTTGGTGAGGAATCAAGCGACCAGTCTGGGGAGTTTCACCTGGAAACTACAGCAGAGGACCTGGAAGCATCAGAGGCAGTGCAAGGGGCAGATGAGGAGGAGGATGCTAGTAATGCAGATGCGCTGCAAGAGGACTCAGACAGCTTAGGCATAGACAGTGTTTTCAATTGTGCTTAGAATGAAGACATACTGGATGGAACTGCAGGAGCTAACAGTCTCATGGAGGAAGGTGGATGGTCGGTACAAACAAGAGCCAGGGCGGCAAAAAAGAAGTTGTCTCAGCAAAGACATGGTGCTAGGATAGCCGAACTGGTCCAAGCGCTGCCAGCGGACAATTTTAAACGCAAGAGGGGCAAAGAAGTATGTCAAGACAAGACTGAGAATTGGCAGCATGAAGGTGTGCCGGCATACAGCAAAGCTGGAGGGAAGAAAGACAAAGGAAAGTGTGGTACCCATAAAGCTAGCACCAGCAGAATTCCAAGCTTGAGACGGCCTCGGTCGTCCTCATCATCATGAAGATAGCGGCGTGGAATGTGAGGGGACTGAACCAAGGTCCCAAACAGAAGGAAGTAGAGGGCTTCTTCTGTCGAAATCGGATTGCGATTATGGGGTTGATGGAAACTAAGTTGACGGCAGTGGCGTATGATAGAATGAGGCGGAAGCGTTTCCAGAGGTGGGAAATACAGCACTACATTGTGGCTGGGCCGAATTCGCAGTGTAGCAGGCAGATGATCATTTGGAACCCAGAAAAGGTTATATTGCAAGTTAGACTATGGACTGCTCAGTTCGTGCATGTACAGGTTACCTGCCGTATGTCTCAAAAGGAATTCCAGCTTACATTCATATATGGGCAGTTATCTATCACTAGCAGGAGGGTGTTGTGGGAGGGATTAAGTCAAATAGGGGCTGGAATTCAGATGCCATGGCTCCTAATGGGTGATTTTAACTCACCACTTACAGCTGCGGACAAGAGAGGGGGTAGAGCAGTGACGCCGTATCAGCTTGATGATTTCCAGCATTTTGTACAGCGCAATGCTTTAGAAGATCTGCCGCAAATAGGCTGCAGATTTACTTGGTCCAATGGTGGAGTGTTTTGCAAACTTGACCGGGCTCTAGTAAACAAGAAATGGCTCGAAGATAACAGTAGGACTACGGCAGATTTTCTTCCACCAGGGCCATTTTCTGACCACACCCCTTGTTTGGTCACAATAGCGGATGGCAGTGATTTTGGTAACAGATCCTTCAAATTCTTCAATATGTGGACCCTTCACCCTGAGTATCATGATGTGGTGGCTAGGGCCTGGGCAGCAGTTCAGCAGCAAAGGGGGTGGACCACAGCGCAGTTTAGCCTGAAGCAGAAGCTTACCAGCCTGAAATCTGCACTCAAACACCTTAATCATCAGCAGTTTCAGCATATTCAGGAACGGGCAGCTGCGGCATTGGCAGAACTTCAGAGGATACAGCAGTTAGCCCTTGCAGATGGAGACCTTCAGCATGATTACCGGCAGGCGCAGCAGTTGGCGGCCAGATTAAGCAATGCGGATTACCAATTTTGTGCACAGAAGGCCAAGATTAAGTATTTCAGGGAGGCAGACCGGAACACTGCTTTTTTTCATGCATTAGTGAAGCGGAACAATAAAAGGAGAGAGTTGGTGGTAATAGAGAAAGCATCAGGTGGTGTCTCACAATCTCAGGAGGAAGTCATTTCTGAATTTATGATATACTATGAGAATTTGCTTGGGACAGCAACCCGTGCCAACCATTACAGCAAGATTGCTTACAGTTTGGTAGGAAGCTCACTGAGGTGCAGCAAGCTGAGCTGATCAGAGAACCTACACCTGCAGAAATTCAGCAAGCATTATTTAGCATCGGGGATCAAAAAGCGCCCGGGCCGGATGGATATGGGTCAAAGTTTTTCAAACATTCATGGGATACAGTTGGTGGTGAAGTTGTAGCTGCTGTACTTGAATTCTTTAGAAATGGAAAATTGTTGAAATCATGGAATCACTCTCTTATATCCTTGGTTCCAAAGACAGAGCACCCTAGCAAGGTTACAGACTATCGGCCTATATCGTGTTGCTCGGTGTTCTACAAAGTAGTTTCGAAGATACTAGCAGGAAGAATGGCAGTAGTAGCAGAACACATATTTCATCCATCACAGACAGCTTTTGTCAAAGGAAGGACAATTACTGATAATATACACCTGGCACAAGAACTCTTAAGGAACTACACTAGGAAGAGGATCTCCCCCAGATGTACCTTGAAGGTTGATCTCCGGAAGGCATTTGACACAGTTAATTGGGACTTTCTATTTGCTGTGCTTCGAGGATTGCAGTTCCCGGACGCATATGTTGCATGGGTGAAGGAATGTGTCACGACGGTATCGTACTCGCTCAGCATTAATGGTAGGCTACATGGACACTTCAAAGGAGCGCGCGGACTTCGGCAGGGTGACCCTCTCTCCCCATACTTGTTTGGTATATGCATGGAGTACATGGCCAGGTTGTTGAGTCGGAGCACTACACGGTCAGATTTCCACTTCCATCCGCGCTGCGCTGAGTTGAGGATAGCACACCTAGCATATGCGGATGACTTGTTGCTTTTTTCCAGAGGAGATGCTACATCAGTAGAGACCCTTATGACCTGCTTAAGGCAGTTTGGGCAGATGGCAGGACTCAGGGCTAATCTGGACAAATCGAGCATTTATATTGCTGGGGTGGAGGATAGGAGCGCACTGCTAGAGATTACAGGGTTTCAGAGCGGTACTATGCCTTTTCGATACTTGGGGGTCCCGCTGGCGTCAGAGAAGCTTAAGATAGTGGATTATGCCCCTTTGCTAGATGCCTTGGCCAAGAAGGTAAATGTTTGGCCGAAGAACACATTGACACACGCAGGTAAAGCCCAGTTGATCAGATCGGTACTACAA
>JAGFNQ010002157.1:245652-258152 GCA_024364735.1 Boesenbergia rotunda | reverse complement strand
ACCGGATCGAAAGCCATGTGGGGGGGGGGGGGGGCGCCCCGAGCATCCCGGGCGCCCCCAGCCCTATAAAAGGGACCCTCGACCCTCTTCTTCAACGATCAATAACTGCGACTTTCATACGCTCTTCTGCTTCCACGAGACGCTCCAGAAATCTTCCAACTCGAGCTCTGACGATGTCCTGCTGCTCCAATACTCCGATCTACACCGGACGTCGGTAACGAAATATTTAATTAAGTTTACGAAGCTATTCTGTAATACTTGTGATTGTAAACTTTCTCGAACGTATAGAATTGCCCGCAGAAAACGGTCAACGACCGTGGGCCTTGGAGTAGGAGTCGACACAGGCTCCGAACCAAGTAAAACGACCGTGTTAGCATTGTTGTTGTGTCTTATTTCCGCTGCGCACTAACTCTTTTAAATCCGAATGAATTGCGACATTCACCCCCCCTCTCTCGCAACTCTCGATCCAACAAGTGGTATCAGAGCGGGGAAGTCAAACTTGGTGCAACCACCAGTTTGAAATTTTTTTTCGGATTTATTTTTCTCTTTTTAAAAATTTTTCGTTCGAGTTTTTTTTGGTTGTTGCAACAACCCTTGAAATTTGTGTTTAATTATTTCTTCCCGCACTACTAATCCAAGACCAAGTCTTGGAATATTTTTGTTGTTCTTTTTAATTCCAGTAACAAATGTCTATCCAAGAAGGATTTAGTACCGCCAGACCTCCACTGTTCAATGGAGAAGACTTTCCCTACTGGAAAAGTCGAATGGAGGTCCATCTGAAAACTCAGGTGGATATGTGGATAATCATCCAGTCTGGACTGATGATTCCCACAAATGCTGAAGGTGTACCACAAAACTACTCAGAATGGGACACTTCCCTCAAACGTAAAATTGAAGCCGACGCCAAAGCAACCCAGACTCTCCAATGCGGACTAATGAAAGAAGAGCTGAACCGCGTTGGACCCTTCAAAAGCGCAAAGGAGCTATGGGCTAAACTGATCGAGCTCCACGAAGGAACTTCAGATACGAGGATCAGCAAACGAGACCTGCTACTGAACAAGCTTTTTACTATCAAAATGGCAGATAACGAGACAGCAGCCCAGCTCCACGCCAGAATCCAGGAGCTGATGAACGGTCTTCACGCAATAGGTCACCAGGTTCAAAATCGTGATCTTATAAGGTATGCCCTAAACGCGTTCCCTAGGACCACCTTGTGGGCATCTATGGTAGATGCATACAAGGTCTCTAGGGATCTTTCAAAAATTAAGCTAGATGAGTTATTTTCTGAACTTGAGCTGCATGAACAGACTAACTCCAATTTGGTCGAGAAAAGTATAGCCTTCTTTGCAGGGAAAACAGGGAAGACGACCAAGAAGAAAACTCAAGTTGAACCTGAATCTACCTCAGATTCAGAAATAGAAGATAAAGAAGAAGATCAATCTGAACTGGTCCGGCTAGCTCGAAACTACTACAAAAAGTTGAAGAACCAAACCAACACACGAAGAACAAGCCGAAGAAAGGACGGACAAGATGAACCGGCAACTGACAAACAAAAGCCCAACGTAACCTGCTACGAATGCAAGAAGAAGGGTCACTACAAGACTGAATGTCCAAGTCTAAAGGAGTCCAAAAAGAACAGAAAGAAGAAGGCACTCCAAGCCACCTGGGACGAGTCTTCCTCAGAAGAAGAAGAAGAAGCACCTCAGTCCAATCTTCTAGCCCTGACCGCTTCAGATCAAATCGAGACTGACTCAGACTCGGAACGGGACGACGGCAAGCTGACATTCTCCGACGACGGCGAAATAAAGGTAACGGGTTTTTCAAAATCGCACTTGAATTCTCTTATTTCCTATCTATCCCGAGATTTGGCGAAAGCCAAACTCCGAATCGAGTCTCTCCGACAGGAAGTAAAACTCCTGAAAAAGGGAGCTGATTCTGATTCCTTAACTGAGAAAATTCAGGAAGGAACCCCTGATCAAGTTTAAAAACTTGAATCAGAGAATTCCTCCCTGTAAACTCAAGTTAAGGACTTAAGAACAGTTTTAGAACGATTCACTTCTAGTTCCAAGAATCTTGACATGATTCTGGGAAAATAGAAGTCTGTTCTAAACCGATCTGGACTTGGTTATAGAACCAAATCTCGACAAAGATCTTACTTTGCTGTACTGAACCAGTCAAGACCTAAGATTCAGGCATGGGTGCCAAAACTGTGCCTGACTAAACCAACTGGTTCAAATCAATTTTGGATTCCCAAGGACAAGATTCACATCTTGCCTAACCCATATAGAGGCTTTAGTCCAGGGGGAGCCAAAATCAAAACAATTTTTATAATTAGATAATTTTTTTTTGATTGCTTGTTTATTTAATTTCTTGCAAATTGTCATGCTTAGATTTAAGGAATACTTAGATTTAAGGACGAAATTACTTGAAACTTGAAAACATAGTATTGGGTGGAGGTGAGATGATAGTACGTTAGGGAAGCCAATTTGGCGGAACTAGCCGAAGCTACCGATCCAAGACCCAAGCTAGTTAGACCAGAAAATGACCTAATTTAATTTGAAAATGAAATTTCATTAAAAGGCTTTGTCAAGGAAAGGGTGGATGATCCCATAAGGCTTCGGCCAAAGAAGGCCTAGTGCCTCGCCAAGACCTGGAAGCCAATTTCTGAAATTCAAATTCAAGTTAACTTTTGTCAAATTCGAATCTAACTCAAATTTCAAATAATTATAGATCCTAATCTATTTTTCAAAACTTCTACTTCTCAAACTTATTATCCTTTTGCAAAACACTTAATCTGTTTTCAAAATTTCTATTTTTTTTCAAAAGTAAATAACTTTTCAAATTAAATGAAAATTCCCTTTCAAAATTAATTTTTACCTTCAAACCTGTCTCACAAAAACCTTAAGGTTAACGTGATTGAAAACCCTAGACTGGGGTGAGACAGACTAGGAAGTGAAACTCAATTTAAGCTATCCCTAACTTAAATTGGATCCAAATCATCAAAAAGTCTTTATGTGTAGGAACATAAAGATTTGGACCAATGGATGTTAGATAGCGGATGCTCCAGACATATGACTGGAGACAAATTGAAGTTCACCAAACTCAAGTTCAAAAACCTAGGCTCAGTAGCATTTGGTAACAATGCCACACTCAAGGTAATTGGGTCAGGTAATATTGAACTTAAATCCAATTTCATTATTAAGAAAGTTCTATTAGTAGAAAACTTTAATTTTAACTTACTTAGCATAAGTCAGTTATGTGACTCTGGCTATTTGATTACGTTCAACAATTCTAATTGCCTGATTAGAAATGCACAAGACTCAGAAATCATGCTTAAGGGCACTAGGAAAAACAATGTATATACTATAAATCTTCCCCTTATACCCAAATGCATGTTAACACAAGTAGAACAATCAAAACTCTGGCATAGGAGATTGGGTCATACCAATCTAACAACTATCTCAAAAACTACCCAACTTGGCTTAATAAAAGGTGTCCCCAAAATCAAGAATAATAAAAACCTAATATGTGAATCCTGTAATCAAGGCAAACAAACCAAGTCTAGTCACAAATTGATCCAATCTGATCAAACCCAAACCACACTTGAGCTCCTACACCTTGACCTATTTGATTCACATGGAGCCAAGTCACTAAGTGGAAATCGATACTGCTTAGTGATAATTGATGACTACTCTAGGTTCACCTGGGTCAGGTTTCTAAAGACCAAAGATGAAACACTGAACCTATTTAACAACTTCAGCAAATTGATTGAAAATCAAAATGATACCAAAATAAAAAGACTTAGGTCCGAACACGGGGGAGAATTCGAGAATCAAAGATTCGAAGAATTCTGCAAAATAAATGGATATAAACACGAATTTTTCGTGTCCTAGAACCCCCCAACAGAATGGCATAGTTGAAAGAAAGAATAGAACCCTACAGGAAGCTGCTAGGGCTATGCTTAATGAATTTGACCAACCCAACCACTATTGGGCAGAAGCAATTAGCACAGCTTGCTATATCCAAAATAGGATTCTGCTTAATAAAACGTTAAATAAAACACCCTATGAACTTTACTACCACAGACTTCCAAACCTACACTATCTTAGAGTCTTTGGATGCAAAGTCCATATTCTTAACACCAAAGACTATCTTGGAAAATTCCAATCCAAGTCAAACCCAGGTATCTTTTTAGGGTACTCTACAACAAGTAGAGCTTATAGAGTCTACAACAAAATAACTAAGAAAATTGAAGAAACAACCAACTTAATATTTGATGAAGAAACTAACCCAAAATCTGACAAGTCTGACTTAGCTTCACCAAATACTGATCAAGAAGATAACTCTGAAACCCTAAATGAACCCTTTAATGACTTAACAATTGAACCAACTACTGAATCAGTTGAACCAACCAATGAACCCAGAATTGAACCTATTGGACCAGCTGGACCTGAAGCTGAGCCAAGTACTAGAAAAACCAAGAAACCCAGACTCAGTCACCCAACTGACCAAATAGTAGGTGATCCAACCTTAGGAGTCAGAACTAGAGCTTCCTATAGAAATCTTAGTCAAATAGCCATGATTTCAAAGATTGAACCTAAGACTATTGAGGAAGCCCTACCTGATCCTGACTGGATCTTAGCCATGCAAGAAGAGTTAGCCCAATTTGAGAGAAACCAAGTCTGGGAGTTGGTACCTAAACCTAAGGGCAAATCCGTAATTGACACTAAGTGGGTATTTAGGAATAAGCTAAACGATCAAGGTGAGATAGTCCGAAATAAAGCTCGCTTAGTAGCTAAGGGATTCAGCCAAGTAGAAGGGTTGGATTATGATGAAACCTTCGCCCCTGTAGCTAGACTTGAGTCTATTAGGATGTTACTAGCCTTTGCATCCCATAAAGGATTCAAATTATACCAAATGGATGTAAAGTCAGCCTTCTTAAATGGGCTTATTAAGGAAGAAGTTTATGTAGGACAACCCCCAGGATTTGAGGATATAGAAAAACCCGATCATGTCTACAAACTTAGTAAAGCCCTTTATGGACTAAAACAAGCACCCAGGGCCTGGTATGAAAGATTATCAAATTACCTGATCTCTAAAGAATTCAAACAAGGTCAAATTGACCCAACCTTGTTTGTTAAAATTTTAGACAAGGATATATTTGTTGCCCAAGTTTACGTAGATGATATAATATTTGGATCAACTAATTCTAAATTTCTAAAAGAATTTGTAACAATTATGGAAAGTGAATTTGAAATGAGTTTAGTTGGGGAACTAAACTTTTTCCTAGGGTTACAAATCAAACAAACTAAAGATGGAAATTATGTACATCAATCTAAATATGCTAAAGAACTAATTAAGAAATTTAAAATGGATAACTCTAAAAGTATAAGTACCCCAATGGCCACAAATGTAAAAATAGATAGTGACCCTGAGGGTAAACCAGTAGACCTAAAGCTTTACAGAAGTATGATAGGAAGTCTACAATACCTTACAGCCAGCAGACCTGATATACTTTTTTCAGTAGGAATGTGTGCTAGGTACCAAACATGTGCTAAGGAAACTCACTTAGCAGCCCTGAAAAGAGTTTTAAGATACATTAAGGGCACCCAAAATGTAGGGATTTGGTACCCTAGGACTTCATCCTTTAAGTTATCAGGATACTCTGATTCTGACTATGCTGGTTGTAAATTAGATAGAAAAAGTACAAGTGGAAGCTGTCAACTTTTAGGAAACAGCTTAGTGAGTTGGTGCAGTAGAAAGCAACACTGTGTTGCCTTATCAACAACTGAAGCAGAATATGTAGCCTTAGGAGAGTGTGTAGCTCAACTCCTATGGATGATGCATACTCTTAAGGACTTTCAACTAGACTACAATCAGACCCAAGTCAATATTGACAATATTAGCTCAATTAACTTAACCAAAAACCCAATACAACACTCTAGAACCAAACACATAGAAGTAAAACATCACTTTGTAAGAGATCACGTAGCTAGGGGTGAAATAGTCCTTAAGCATGTAGACTCCAAGTCCAACCTAGCTGACATATTCACTAAACCCCTACCTGAATCTGAGTTTAGCTCACTAAGAAGGCAGTTAGGGTTATGCTTAGTAGAATAGAATCATTCGGTTTTTGACTTTTGATTTTATATTGATCTTGAAATGTCTTTTAAAAATTTTTTTGAAAAAGGTTCTTTTCAAAAAAAATTTTTGGTTTTATTTCAAAAACTACCCCCTTCAAAACTAAGGCCTCTTTTCGAAATGGACTTAGCCTAGGCTCTAACCCTAGAACTGCATGCACCTATAGATCTAGAAGCCAGCATCTCACAAACACCTTAGGGTACTTTTGAATGATAACCTAGAAAGGGTTGAGATGCTTAGGTCTTTGCCTTAACTCAAGATGCTTTAAGTCAGTGCATCTGCAGTAGTTGGGGCACTAAATACAAACTGAACAGCAATCAAGTTAAGTGTCAAGTTTAGACAATCTAACTTGAACAACTCACTTAACTTGACTAACCCTAGCCAAAACTACTGTTTATAACAGTTAGTAAGTAGCTAATTGGGTTAGACAGGTCCCTAAAGAGTTAACCAGACCTAGGTCTTGTTTTGATTCAGTACAGCCAATGCTTTATTCAACTATTGCAAAATTTATTTTTTTCTGCATTTTTTGATATATGTCAAAGGGGGAGAGTTGGAAAAGAAACAGGGAACAAAATTTTTAAAATTTTTTTTTCATAATCTTCTTCAAAAGGGTTGAACTGAAAAATTGGTAAATCATTTCTAGCTTTATTTCTAAACTCTGAACTATTTCGAAACTTAATGTTTTTTGCTTAAAATGATTTTGGCTTAATATTTTCTAAAGTCTGAATTTTTTTTTCAAAAACTGAAAATTTTCTAAGTTTCCCAAATTAAGAATGTTTTTTCAAAAAACTTAGCAAAAACTTTAGAGATTTCCTAACTTATTATCAAAACATGAAATCTTCTAAGTACTTCACTTACACCACCTATTTTTGAAAAATCTAGGGGGAGATTTCTTCCAGGGGGAGGGAATCTAACTTAGGATTTTTAATTTCAGCATTTTTTCCTAAACTTTTTGAACTAGGTTGCCATATATCAAAAAGGGGGAGATTGTTGGTGCAGTATGCACCCAAGTCAAACCTGTGTTTTGATATTGACAAAAGGGTTCAAAAGTTAAGGGTTAGTCGTTGTCTAACAAAGTTTCTTGAGTGTACAGGAAAAGCCCTAGCGAAGGAATGCTAGGCACTGGCGAAGGACTGCCAGACAGGAAAAGCCCTAGCAAAGGGCTGCTAGGCTCTGGCGAAGGACTGCCAGAATGGACAAGCCCTAGCGAAGGAATGCTAGGCACTGGCGAAAGGCTGCCAGAAGAAAAGACCTAGCGAAGGGCTGCTAGGCACCAAGCGAAGAGAAGCTTGGCAACTCAAGACCTGGCGAAGGACTGCTGGGCAAAAGTCCAACTGGAGGATCCGGTTGGCATCAGGTAAACTCTCCTGAGAGGAGTAGGTGAGGACGCGTTCCCCTAGAGGGAACATTAGGTGTCGGTTCGACCTAGGGCTCCATTTTGGAGACCCAAAGTCAGAACCAAGACAGCCAAGGCTGTGTAAAATTAACTTATTAATTGCTGTTTTGGACTAACCCTGGATGCAGGACCGAAGGACTGTGTTTCTGCAGCTCAGAGAGCCTCAAAGGAGTGAGGCAGTAGCTGAGCAGGGCGCCCCGGATGTTTCGGGCGCCCCAGAGTCAACCCAAAGTCAGCAGAGCAAGTAAACGCCCCGACAGCAGCACATTTGGGGGCGCCCCGGATGTTTCGGGCGCCCCGCGCGCATCGGGCGCCCCGCGTGTCGCGGGCGCCCACTGTGCCACGCCACTGGCAGCTGCAGCAGCTCACCCTCGCGAAGAAGATGAAGCCTTGACCGGTCAACCCGGGCGCCCCGTGCGTGTCGGGCGCCCCAGTCAAATGTGATCCCGAAGAAGCAGAGATCAGCCTTGACCAGAGGGCTCGCCGGATCGAAAGCCACGTGGGGGGGGGGGGGCGCCCCGAGCATCCCGGGCACCCCCAGCCCTATAAAAGGGACCCTCGACCCTCTTCTTCAACGATCAATAACTGCGACTTTCATACGCTCTTCTGCTTCCACGAGACGCTCCAGAAATCTTCCAACTCGAGCTCTGACGACGTCCTGCTGCTCCAATACTCCGATCTACACCGGACGTCGGTAACGAAATATTTAATTAAGTTTACGAAGCTATTCTGTAATACTTGTGATTGTAAACTTTCTCGAACGTATAGAATTGCCCGCAGAAAACGGTCAACGACCGTGGGCCTTGGAGTAGGAGTCGACACAGGCTCCGAACCAAGAAAAACGACCGTGTTAGCATTGTTGTTGTGTCTTATTTCCGCTGCGCACTAACTCTTTTAAATCCGAACGAATTGCGACATTCACCCCCCCCCTCTCTCGCAACTCTCGATCCAACAAAGCCGACGGGAGGCACATCTATAGAGTGGCACGGGGGCAACCCCCGGTGCCATGCATTCGGTTCGAAAGGGCCGTTGGGGGAGACAATTTGGGTAACCGCCCAAGCATGCGAACGGACAAGCCGACGGGAGGCACATCTATAGAGTGGCACGGGGCAACCCCCGGTGCCATGCATTCGGTTCGAAAGGGCCGTTCGGGGTGACATTTTGGGTCACCGGCCAACCATGCGAACGGACAAGCCGACGGGAGGCACATCTATAGAGTGGCACGGGGGCAACCCCCGGTGCCATGCATTCGGTTCGAAAGGGCCGTTGGGGTGACATTTGGGTCACCGCCCAAGCATGCGAACGGACAAGCCGACGGGAGGCACATCTATAGAGTGGCACGGGGGCATCCCCCGGTGCCATGCATTCGGTTCGAAAGGGCCTTTCGGGGTGACAATTTGGGTCACCGCCCAACCATGCGAACGGACAAGCCGACGGGAGCCACATCTAAAGAGTGGCACGGGGGCAACTCCCGGTGCCTTGCATTCGGTTCGAAAGGGCCGTTCGGGGTGACATTTTGGGTCACCGCCCAACCATGCGAACAGACAAGCCGACGGGAGGCACATCAATAGGGTGGCACGGGGGCAACCCCCGGTGCCATGCATTCGGTTCGAAAGTGCCGTTCGGGGTGACATTTCGGGTCACCGCCCAACCATGCGAACGGACAAGGCGACGGGAGGCACATCTATAGAGTGGCACGGGGGCAACCCCCGGTGCCATGCATTCGGTTCGAAAGGGCCGTTGGGGGTGACAATTTGGGTCACCGCCCAACCATGCGAACGGACAAGCCGACGGGAGGCACATCTATAGAGTGGCACGGGGGCAACCCCCGGTGCCATGCATTCGGTTCGAAAGGGCCGTTGGGGGTGACAATTTGGGTCACCGCCCAACCATGCGAACGGACAAGCCGACGGGAGGCACATCTATAGAGTGGCACGGGGGCAACCCCCGGTGCCATGCATTCGGTTCGAAAGTGTCATTCGGGGTGACATTTTGGGTCACCGCCCAACCATGCGAACGGACAAGCCGACGGGAGGCACATCTATAGGGTGGCACGGGGGCAACCCCCGGTGCCATGCATTCGGTTCCAAAGGGCCGTTTGGGGTGACATTTTGGGTCACCGCCCAACCATGCGAACGGACAAGGCGATTGGAGGCACATCTATAGAGTGGCACGGGGGCAACCCCCGGTGCCATGCATTTGGTTCGAAAGGGTCGTTGGGGGTGACAATTTGGGTCACCGCCCAACCATGCGAATGGACAAGACGACGGGAGGCACATCTATAGGGTGGCACGGGGGCAACCCCCGGTGCCATGCATTCGATTCGAAAGTGCCGTTCGGGGTGACATTTTGGGTCACCGCCCAACCATGCGAACGGACAAGGCGACGGGAGGCACATCTATAGAGTGGCACGGGGGCAACCCCCGGTGCCATGCATTCGGTTCGAAAGTGTCGTTCGGGGTGACATTTTGGGTCACCGCCCAACCATGCGAACGGACAAGCCGACGGGAGGCACATCTATAGAGTGGCACGGGGGCAACCCCCGGTGCCATGCATTCGGTTCGAAAGTGTCATTCGGGGTGACATTTTGGGTCACCGCCCAACCATGCGAACGGACAAGGCGACGGGAGGCACATCTATAGAGTGGCACGGGGGCAACCCCCGGTGCCATGCATTCGGTTCGAAAGGGCCGTTGGGGGTGACAATTTGGGTCATTGCCCAACCATGCGAACGGACAAGCCGACGGGAGGCACATCTATAGGGTGGCACGGGGGCAACCCCCGGTGCCATGCATTCGGTTCGAAAGTGTCGTTCGGGGTGACATTTCGGGTCACCGCCCAACCATGCGAACGGACAAGGCGACGGGAGGCACATCTATAGAGTGGCACGGGGGCAACCCCCGGTGCCATGCATTCGGTTCCAAAGGGCCGTTGGGGGTGACATTTTGGGTCACCGCCCAACCATGCGAACGGACAAGCCGACGGAGGCACATCTATAGAGTGGCACGGGGGCAACCCCCGGTGCCATGCATTCGGTTCCAAAGGGCCGTTGGGGGTGACATTTTGGGTCACCGCCCATACATGCACTGGGCGCGTCCGCTCTGCGCACCACCAAGGCAATGGGTGCCCTCGCTCCGCGCACCATGCACTGGGTGCTTCCGCTCCGTACTGGGTGCGTCCGCTCTGCGCACCACCAAGGCACTGGGTGGTGACTCCGCTCTGCGCACCACGCACTGGGTGCTTCCGCTCCGTACTGGGTGCGCCCGCTCTGCGCACGACCACGACACTGGGGGCCTCCGCTCTGCGCACCATGCACTGGGTGCCTTCGCTCCGTACTGGGTGCGTCCGTCTGCTCTGCGCACCACCAAGGCACTGGGTGCCTCCGCTCTGCGCACCCCAAGGCACTGGTGCCTCCGCTCTGCGCACCCGCTCCGTACTGTGTGCGTCCGCTCTGCGCACCAACAAGGCACTGGGTGCCTCCGCTCTGCCACCACGCACTGGGTGCTTCCGCTACGTACTGGGTGCGTCCGCTCTGCGCACCAACAAGGCACAGGGTGCGTCCGCTCTGCGCACCACCAAGGCACTGGGTGCCTCCGCTCTGCGCACCACGCACTGGGTGCTTCCGCTCCGTACTGGGTGCGGCGGTCTGCGCACCAACAAGGCACTGGGTGCCTCCGCTCTAGCACCACGCACTGGGTGCTTCCGCTCCGTACTGGGTGCGTCCGCTATGCGCACCACCAAGGCACTGGGTGCCTCCGCTCTGCGCACCATGCACTGGGCGCCTCCGCTCCGTACTGGGTGCGGTCGTCTGCTCTGCGCACCTCCAAGGCACTGGGTGCCTCTGCTCTGCGCACCACGCACTGGGTGCTTCCGCTCCGTACTGGGTGCGTCCGCTATGCGCACCACCAAGGCACTGGGTGCCTCCGCTCTGCGCAACACCAAGGCACTGGGTGCTTCCGCTCCGTACTGGGTGCGTCCGCTCTGCGCACCAACATGGCACTGGGTGGCTCCGCTCCGTATTGGGTGCGCCCGCTCTGCGCACCACCAAGGCACTGGGTGCCTCCGCACTGCGCACCATGCACTGGGTGCCTCCGCTCCGTACTGGGTGCGTCCGTTTGCTCTGCGCACCTCCAAGGCACTGGGTGCGTCCGCTCTGCGCACCACCAAGGCACTGGGTGCCTCCGCTCCGTACTGGGTGCGTCCGCTCTGCGCACCACCAAGGCACTGGGTGCTTCCGCTCCCTATTGGGTGCATCCGCTCTGCGCACCAACAAGGCACTGGGTGCCTCCGCTCCGTATTGGGTGCGCCCGCTCTGCGTGCACCAAGGCACTGGGTGCCTCCGCTCCGTACTGGGCGCGTCCGTTTGCTCTGCGCACCTCCAAGGCACTGGGTGCGTCCGCTCTGCGCGCGACCAAGGCACTGGGTGCCTCCGCTCCGTACTGGGTGCGTCCGCTCTGCGCACCACCAAGGCACTGGGTGCTACCGCT
Organism: Boesenbergia rotunda; assembly: GCA_024364735.1. Lineage (NCBI taxonomy): Eukaryota > Viridiplantae > Streptophyta > Magnoliopsida > Zingiberales > Zingiberaceae > Boesenbergia > Boesenbergia rotunda. Next base: position 246,129 of record JAGFNQ010002157.1, on the reverse strand, counting down.
CCGTACTGGGTGCGCCCGCTCTGCGCACCAACATGGCACTGGGTGCCTCCGCTCTGCGCACCATGCACTGGGTGCCTCCGCTCCGTACTGGGTGCGTCCGTTTGCTCTGCGCACCTCCAAGGCACTGGGTGCCTCCGCTCTGCGCACCACCAAGGCACTGGGTGCCTCCGCTCCGTACTGGGGCATCCGCTGCGTCCGTTCTGCGCACCACCAAGGCACTGGGTGCCTCCGCTCCGTACTGGGAGCGTCCGCTCTGCGCACCACCAAGGCACTGGGTGCTTCCGCTCCGTACTGGGTGCTTCCGCTCTGCGCACCAACAAGGCACTGGGTGCCTCCGCTCCGTATTGGGTGCGCCCGCTCTGCGCACCACCAAGGCACTGGGTGCCTCCACACTGCGCACCATGCACTGGGTGCCTCCGCTCCGTATTGGGTGCGTCCGTTTGTTCTGCGCACCTCCAAGGCACTGGGTGCGTCCGC
>JAGFNQ010002157.1:223152-228152 GCA_024364735.1 Boesenbergia rotunda | reverse complement strand
TAGTCCCTCTAAGAAGCTGGCCGCGAAAGGATGCATCCGCGTAGCTAGTTAGCAGGCTGAGGTCTCGTTCGTTAACGGAATTAACCAGACAAATCGCTCCACCAACTAAGAACGGCCATGCACCACCACCCATAGAATCTCGAAAGAGCTCTCAGTCGATAACCACTGGGACTCAGCCAAGTGTAAGCAGTATCAACTCAGAAGGCCATCAGGATCACCGTGGAGCAGATAGTCAGTTGGACGCTAGACCACAAGCTGTCCCCCAGCCATCTGAGGAATTGGAACTAACTGCAGCAAATCAGGTCCAAGATTCATTGAAGTCTCCTGCACCCATTCCGACGATCAGCAAGCAGCAGTTGCCAGGAATTGCAGACATAGGAGAACCTGAGGAGCACCCAATTGCTCGCAGCTCTCAACAAACAGATTCACTGGAGCCAAATGTAGAGCAAGGTCAGTCTGAGGAACTGGGGAAATCGCAGAAGGACCAGGAGGGAGGTTGCGCACAGGCTGCAAGGACTGAGGATAAATGCTACAAGCAACTGGCCGTGGTTACAACCGCATTGTACCAGAAGATACACAGTGCAGGAAGGATTGATCAGTGGTGCCGAGACCAGAATTTTGCTAGCAAAGGGGACGCAGGAACTAGAAATGAAGGACAATTGGAGGGAAGCACAGATGAAATCCAGTCCTCCAGCAGTGAGCCAGAGGAAGGAGACTCACAAGATATCAGTAGTGGTGCGGCGCATATGGAAGCTTCGGATGGGGAGTACAATGGCGGACAGAATGTGCAATTACCTGAAATCATGGAAGATGAGGATGACACCAATATAGAGGGAGGCTGGGCAATCCAGACTAGAGCTAAGGCTGCTAAGAGGAAACTGGAATTGCAGCAACAAGGCTTCGAGCCAACTGAATGGGTCACAGCTCTACCTGCAATTGGGTTTGGAGCACCAGCTTTTCAACTGACAGCACTCAACGCCAAGGATCAGCAGGACTGGGCAGATATCCAGCCTAAGGAAGCAAGCAATCAAGGTGAAACCAGCAACCAGTGTGGAACAGAGAAGTGTGGTAAACAAGCACCTAGCAGCTCCAGAGTGTCAAGATTGAGACGGCCTCGGTCGTCCTCATCGCAATGAAGATCGCGTCCTGGAATGTAAGGGGTCTAAATCAAGGCCCCAAACAGAAGGAGGTCGCGGGCTTCCTTCATAAACACCGGATAGCAATTATGGGATTAATGGAAACAAAGTTGACAGAATCAGCATATATCAGGATGATGCGCAGGAGATTCCAGACCTGGGAAGCACAGCACTATGTGATACAGACGGCAAGAGCACAAAACAGCAGAATTATGATTGTTTGGAACTCAGAAAAGGTCAACCTACAGATTATTGAATGGCATGAGCAATTTGTGCATACTGAGCTAGTCTGCTACATGTCTCAGAGGAAATTCAATTTGACTTTTGTGTATGGTCAGTTGAAAGTCACAGATCGAAGGATGCTTTGGGAAGGGTTAAATAGAATTGGTGAAGCAATGGACAAGCCATGGCTACTAATGGGGGATTTCAACGCTCCACTCACAACAGACGATAAGAAAGGAGGGAGGGCAGTTACGCAGTATCAGATAGCAGATTTCTAGGACTGTGTCATGCTCAACACGCTAGAAGATCTTCCCCAAATAGGCTGCCGGTATACATGGTCCAATGCTGATGTATTCTGTAAGCTAGACAGGGCGCTGGTTAACAAAAGATGGCTGGAGGAAATCTCAGAACAGTAGCTGATTTCCTTCCCCCGGGGCCTTTCTCGGATCATACCCCATGCATTGTCACGGTGCTTGATGGAAGTGATCAAGGAAAGAGACCTTTCAAATTTTTCAACATGTGGACCCTTCATGCGGATTTTCAATCAGTGGTGGTGGCAAATTGGAACTCTAATCAGTGGCATGATACATGGGGCACGGCGCAGTACCGATTAAAGAGCAAACTATCACAGCTGAAAACTGACCTCAAGAAGCTAAATCACCAACATTTCAGTCACATACATGAGAGGGCAGCAGGTGCTCTAGCAGAGCTGCAGCGGTTACAACAGGAAGGTCTCATACATGGTGAATTTGAGCAGAACTACCAAAGGGTGCAGCAGTTGGCAGCCCAATTAACCAACGCAGATTATCAGTTTTGTGCCCAGAAAGCGAAGATTCGATACTTTAAGGAAGCTGACCGGAACACGAAATTTTTCCATGCACTGGTTAAGCGAAATAATAAGAGGAAGGAGATTGTAGCATTGGAAGATGAGGCAGGTGGGTCAACACATAGTCAAAGTGAAGTAAATGCAAAATTCGTACAACACTATCAGCATCTGCTTGGTGATTCTACTCCACGTGAGCCACTACAGACCTCTTGCTTGACTTTTGGAAGATCACTCAACATGGAGCAGCAGCAGAGTCTTATCAGAGAGCCTACATCTGAGGAAATTAAGGAAGCATTATATAGCATTGGTGATCAGAAGGCGCCGGGGCCGGATGGATACGGCTCCAAATTCTTCAAGCAAGCTTGGGACATTATTGGGCTGTACTTTGAAGCTGCTGTCCTGGAATTCTTTAGATCAGGAAGACTGTTAAAGATGTGGAATCATTCCTTAATATCATTAGTCCCAAAGGTAGAACACCCAAGTAAGGTCAGCCATTATCGGCCTATTTCATGCTGTACAGTATACTACAAGGTGGTCTCGAAATTACTAGCAGCAAAAATGGCGGCAGTTGTGGCGCAGATTCTTCATCCAGCACAAACGGCATTTGTCAAAGGAAGGACGATCACGGACAGCATCCACTTAGCTCAGGAACTGCTACGGAACTACACAAGGAAAAGGATATCTCCCAGATGCACACTTAAGGTAGATCTTCAGAAGGCCTTTGACACAGTTAATTGGGATTTCCTATTTGATGTTCTTCAGGGGCTGCAGTTTCCGGCTACATATATTGAGTGGATTCGAGAGTGTATCACTACAGTCTCCTACTCGCTCAGTATAAACGAAAGCATGCATGGGCATTTTCGAGGAGCACGGGGCCTTCGACAGGGGGACCCGCTCTCGCCCTACCTGTTTGGCATCTGCATGGAATATCTCGCCAGATTGCTAAGTCAGAATGTCAGAGGACCAAGATTTCATTTCCATCCTAAGTGTGCAGATTTGCGGATCACTCACCTAGCTTATGCAGATGATTTACTATTATTCTCTCGAGGTGATGTGGGTTCTGTGGAGATACTAACTCACAGCTTAGAGCAGTTCGGACAGATGGCAGGCCTCAGAGCCAACCTGGATAAGTCAAATATATACATAGCAGGGGTGGATGCGGGTACCAGAGCGGCGTTGCTTGAGCTTACAGGATTTCAGAGTGGTAGTATGCCTTTCAGATACTTAGGGGTTCCATTGGCCTCCGGGAAACTCAGAATATCAGACTATTCACCACTGCTAAATACGCTGGCAAAGAAGATCAGTGCTTGGCCCAAGAACACATTGACACATGCAGGGAAAGCGCAGTTGATCAGATCGGTCTTACAGGGGGTTGAATGTTATTGGTTATCAATTTTGCCACTACCAGCTGGGGTCATGGACAGGATTTATAGCATATGTCGTGCTTTCTTGTGGACATCGAAACACCCTCCTATTGCATGGATGGAGATGTGTAAGCCTAAGGAAGAGGGAGGATTGGGATTCAGGGACCTCAGGGCTTGGAATGATGCGCTACTGACAAAGCTCCTTTGGAGGATCCAGGATAAACAGGATACTCTATGGATAAGGTGGTTGCATCACACGTACCTTCAACATTCAGATATTTGGCACTGGCAGCCGAAGCACAAGGACTCACCGCTCATCAAGAGGTTATGTCAGCTCAGAGATCGAATGGTTGCTGGTATGGGCTCGGCAGGAGCGGCACAGCAGAAACTGACGGATTGGTTTGAGCAGCATAGGCAACATCGCAAGGGCATCGCCATAGCTTATGACTTTTTCCGACCGCCAGGAAGCCGTAAGCCATGGGCCAAGATGGTGTGGAAGAAATATGTACATCCGAGTCATGCTTTCACTCTGTGGCTTCTTGCGCATCGTCGATTGCTCACTTGTGACCGTATGGAGTACTTAGGGGAGGAGGAGGATCGGCTATGCGCCATTTGCCGGGAGGAGCCAGAGACTCAGGAGCATCTCTTTTTCAGGTGCCCGATGATACATCAGATATGGAGCCGGGTTAGGTCTTGGCTGCAGATGACTCCGGACATGAACACGTATCGAAGAATGTTCAGAGTTTTCATCAGACAGTATCGGGGCAGAGGACGACTGACACAGGCACGACACTTAGCTTTGGCGGCGATGGTGCATTATGTGTGGCAGGCACGGAACCATTGTCGGTTTGAAGGAGGAAGGTTGGATGGTGAAAAGGTATTTAGAAAGGTTCAGATCATTGTGTTTCAAGCTTTGGAGGGGCAAATACGAACTACTGTGAATGGAGATATATTGTAAATCGAGTGGAGAGCAACTGTATAAAAAAAAAAAATTGGCTTAGCCACTACGGGCTGGCAAATTTTGGCCTAGCCCACTACGGGCTGGCAACTTGGCCAGCCACTTTGGACTGGACCAGCTCACTCTACTTGGCTCAGGCCTTGAGCTCGATTATATTGGATAGGTTAATGTGCTCTTGTGTTCACTGTTTCTGATCAGGGATGACTTGGGGATGCATAATTCGGACTTAATTGCTGGACACCATCAGATGACTTGGGGATGCATAATCAGGATTTGTGTTTTATTTGATTCTGCTATCATCTTGATTTTGATGTTTTCTAACCATTTGCTGGCTTACTTTGATCAGAGATGGCCGGACTGTGAAGATGGAGTTTGGACTGGGCTGATCAGTGTGGGCAGGACTAGCTGGACTTGATTGATAGAAGAAGCTGGTCTGTGTGTCATGGTGTAATGGATGAGGTGGACTGAAGCTTCATGGAACAAAATGGACTTCA
>JAGFNQ010002157.1:215652-218152 GCA_024364735.1 Boesenbergia rotunda | reverse complement strand
GCACATCTATAGAGTGGCACGGGGGCAACCCCCGGTGCCATGCATTCGGTTCGAAAGGGCCGTTGGGGTGACATTTGGGTCACGCCCAACCATGCGAACGGACAAGGCGACGGAGGCACATCTATAGAGTGGCACGGGGGCAACCCCCGGTGCCATGCATTCGGTTCGAAAGGGCCGTTGGGGGTGACATTTTGGGTCACCGCCCAACCATGCGAACGGACAAGCCGACGGGAGGCACATCTATAGAGTGGCACGGGGGCAACCCCCGGTGCCATGCATTCGGTTCGAAAGGCCGTTGGGGTGACATTTGGGTCACCGCCCAACCATGCGAACGGACAAGCGACGGGAGGCACATCTATAGAGTGGCACGGGGGCAACCCCCGGTGCCATGCATTCGGTTCGAAAGGGCCGTTGGGGGTGACAATTTGGGTCACCGCCCAACCATGCGAACGGACAAGCCGACGGGAGGCACATCTATAGGGTGGCACGGGGGCAACCCCCGGTGCCATGCATTCGGTTCGAAAGGGCCGTTGGGGGTGACATTTGGGTCACCGCCCAACCATGCGAACGGACAAGCCGACGGGAGGCACATCTATAGGGTGGCACGGGGGCAACCCCCGGTGCCATGCATTCGGTTCGAAAGGGCCGTTGGGGTGACATTTGGGTCACCGCCCAACCATGCGAACGGACAAGGCGACGGGAGGCACATCTATAGGTGGCACGGGGGCAACCCCCGGTGCCATGCATTCGGTTCAAAGGCCGTTGGGGGTGACATTTGGGTCACCGCCCAACCATGCGAACGGACAAGCGACGGGAGGCACATCTATAGGGTGGCACGGGGGCAACCCCCGGTGCCATGCATTCGGTTCGAAAGTGCCGTTCGGGGTGACATTTCGGGTCATCGCCCAACCATGCGAACGGACAAGGTGACGGGAGGCACATCTATAGAGTGGCACGGGGGCAACCCCCGGTGCCATGCATTCGGTTCCAAAGGGCCGTTGGGGGTGACATTTGGGCGCGTTCGCTCTGCGCACCACCAAGGCACTGGGTGCCCTCGCTCCGCGCACCACCACTGGGTGCTTCCGCTCCGTACTGGGTGCGTCCGCTCTGCGCACCACCAAGGCACTGGGTGGTGCCTCCGCTCTGCGCACCACGCACAGGGTGCTTCCGCTCCGTACTGGGTGCGCCCGCTCTGCGCACGACCACGACACTGGGGCCTCCGCTCTCGCACCATGCACTGGTGCCTTCGCTCCATACTGGGTGCGTCCGTCTGCTCTACGCACCACCAAGGCACTGGGTGCCTCCGCTCTGCGCACCAACAAGGCACTGGGTGCCTCCGCTCTGCGCACCACGCACTGTGTGCTTCCGCTCCGTACTGGGTGCGTCCGCTCTGAGCACCAACAAGGCACTGGGTGCGTCCGCTCTGCGCACCACCAAGGCACTGGGTGCCTCCGCTCTGCGCACCACGCACTGGGTGCTTCCGCTCCGTACTGGGTGCGTCCGCTCTGCGCACCACCAAGGCACTGGGTGCCTCCGCTCTGCGCACCATGCACTGGGCGCCTCAGCTCCGTACTGGGTGCGGCCGTCTGCTCTGCGCACCTCCAAGGCACTGGGTGCCTCTGCTCTGCGCACCACGCACTGGGTGCTTCCGCTCCGTACTGGGTGCGTCCGCTCTGCGCACCACCAAGGCACTCCGCTCTGCGCACCACCAAGGCACTGGGTGCTTCCGCTCCGTACTGGGTGCGTCCGCTCTGCGCACCAACAAGGCACTGGGTGCCTCCGCTCCGTATTGGGTGCGCCCGCTCTGCGCACCACCAAGGCACTGGGTGCCTCCGCACTGCGCACCATGCACTGGGTGCCTCCGCTCCGTACTGGGTGCGTCCGTTTGCTCTGCGCACCTCCAAGGCACTGGGTGCGTCCGCTCTGCGCACCACCAAGGCACTGGGTGCCTCCGCTCTGCGCACCACCAAGGCACTGGGTGCCTCCGCTCCGTACTGGGTGCGTCCGCTCTGCGCACCACCAAGGCACTGGGTGCTTCCGCTCCGTACTGGGTGCGCCCGCTCTGCGCACGACCACGACACTGGGGGCCTCCGCTCTGCGCACCATGCACTGGGTGCCTCCGCTCCGTACTGGGTGCGTCCGTTTGCTCTGCGCACCTCCAAGGCACTGGGTGCCTCCGCTCTGCGCACCACCAAGGCACTGGGTGCCTCCGCTCTGCGCACCACCAAGGCACTGGGTTACTCCGCTCCGTACTGGGTGCGTCCGCTCTGCGCACCACCAAGGCACTGGGTGCTTCCGCTCCGTACTGGGTGCGCCCGCTCTGCGCACGACCACGACACTGGGGGCCTCCGCTCTGCGCACCATGCACTGGGTGCCTCCGCTCCGTACTGGGTGCGTCCGTTTGCTCTGCGCACCTCCAAGGCACTGGGTGCCTCCGCTCTGCGCACCACCAAGGCACTGGGTGCCTCCGCTCCCTACTGGGTGCGTCCGCTCTGCGCAC
>JAGFNQ010002157.1:190652-210652 GCA_024364735.1 Boesenbergia rotunda | reverse complement strand
CACGGAACCATTGTCGGTTTGAAGGAGGAAGGTTGGATGGTGAAAAGGTATTTAGAAAGGTTCAGATCATTGTGTTTCAAGCTTTGGAGGGGCAAATACGAACTACTGTGAATGGAGATATATTGTAAATCGAGTGGAGAGCAACTGTATAAAAAAAAAAAATTGGCTTAGCCACTACGGGCTGGCAAATTTTGGCCTAGCCCACTACGGGCTGGCAACTTGGCCAGCCACCTTGGACTGGACCAGCTCACTCTACTTGGCTCAGGCCTTGAGCTCGATTATATTGGATAGGTTAATGTGCTCTTGTGTTCACTGTTTCTGATCAGGGATGACTTGGGGATGCATAATTCGGACTTAATTGCTGGACACCATCAGATGACTTGGGGATGCATAATCAGGATTTGTGTTTTATTTGATTCGGCTATCACCTTGATTTTGATGTTTTCTAACCATTTGCTGGCTTACTTTGATCAGAGATGGCCGGATTGTGAAGATGGAGTTTGGACTGGGCTGATCAGTGTGGGCAGGACTAGCTGGACTTGATTGATAGAAGAAGCTGGTCTGTGTGTCATGGTGTAATGGATGAGGTGGACTGAAGCTTCACGGAACAAAATGGACTTCAGGACTTGATTCATGGGACCGGATTGTTTGGTGGACTCGAATTCAGATGGGATGGCTAGCTGAGACATTGTGGCAAACTGAGGAGTTTCCTTGAGTTGTTTTATTTGATTTTGCTATCACTTTGACTTGATGAATATTTCTTATCCTGACCAGAGACGGCTGGACTGTGAAGATGGAGTTTGGGCTGGCTAGCTGAGACACCGTGTCAAACTGAGGAGTTTCCTTGAGTTATCCTATTTGATTTGGCTATCACCTTAACTTGATGAATAATTCTTATATATCTTGACCAGAGACGGCTGGACTGTGAAGATGGAGTTTGGGCTGGGTTGATCAGCGTCGGCAGAGATGGCTGGGCTGAGAAGATGAAGCTTGGATCTGCGTTGGAAGGATTGGCTGGGATTGATTCAGTGGATGCGATGGAAGGGGCTGGCTTAGGTGCGAGATCTGGTCTGTGTAATGTTGTGTCTGTTCCTGTATTGCTGGGCTGGTTGTGTTGGTCTTGTATTAGCTGGGCTGGGCTGGGCTGGGCTGCCTTGTATTTGCTGGGCTGGGCTGCATTGTATAAGGGGATTGGTCAGGATTGGGTTGGGCTGGTCAGAGATGGGCTTGGGCAGGACCGGGTTGGGTTGGGCGGGCCGTGGGTTGGGTCTGAGTGATGGGGCGCTGGTTGAGCCGGGATGGGGTCCGGGTGTGTGATTGCTTGTATGTGGTTTGCTTTTGTGTGTGTGATGGGGTGAGTAGATCCACCGTAATTGATCTACCTAGTCCGTGGCAAACGGCCACGATAAAGACAAATCAAATCCGTTGAAGGCTGAGACTTTGCCAAAAAGTCTTTTTGGGTGAATAGGTCCACCATAGGCCTATCTAGCCCGTAGGACCGGCTACGGTAAAGGCAAGACAAATCCGTTGATGGCTGAGGTTTTGCCAAAAAGCCTTTTTGGGTGCGTAGGTCCACCATAGGCCTATCTAGCCCGTAGGACCGGCTACGGTAAAGGCAAAACAAACCCGTTGATGGATGAGGCTTTGCCAAAAAGCCTTTTTGGGTGCATAGGTCCACCATAGGCCTATCTAGTCCGTAGTACCGGCTATGGTAAAGACACGTCAAATCCGGTTGTGGCTGGTCACTTGCCAAAAGTGAACTTCGGGTTTATTTTGGGTGAATAGGTCCACCATAGGCCTATCTAGTCCATAGTACCGGCTATGGTAAGGACACGTCAAATCCGGTTGTGGCTGGTCACTTTCCAAAAGTGAACCTCGGGGTTGAATTTTAGATTGTCGACAGACCTGGAGCAGGCTGGAAGTTGTCTAGCAGCAGCAGCGGCATCAGTTCTGAGATTGTATGATGGATCAGTGTATACGAAGGCATTACTACTCAGGATCAGTTCTGATCACACATATGTCAGAAATTGGGTTCGTGGATGGCTTGTGATTGGAGGCTTTGGTTTTCATGAGATGAGTGAGGAATGATGGCGGGTTGTTTTGTGGTTGGTATTTTTGAGATTTTGAGGATACACTTTGTAGTATCCCAGGATATCTACATGGATCTGACACTTCGTCAGAAACAGATAGATATCCAAGGGTGCATAGTCGTAAGTACCACTTTACTTGATGATATATATTTACCTTTCATCAAAAAAAAAATCGAAAGAGCTCTCAGTTAATCTCGAAAGAGCTCTCAGTTAGTCGTGGTCGAGTGAATTCTAGAGTGAGAAGCTCCAACTTCTCACTAGAATTTCGACCATCCTCTTCCTAGCCTTCCGGCCATCTACCACTACCACTCCGGTGAGGAGAGAGCCGTGCAGGGAGCAGAAGGGGAGACTAGCTTGAAGGTGTTGTGTGTTCTATGTCCTGGTTCAGTAAGTCTTGGTGCTCACTGGAAGATCAGAGGTAGTAGGGTCCAGCGCAGCGAGGTCTCCGACAGTAGGTGGACGAAAGGGTCTTTGGCTACTAGGAGTTCACAGTGAAGCTATCTCCTGAAGCCGGTGAATCCCCGGGCGGCTCTAGGCGAGGCTCGTTTAGGAAGTGCTGCTTCCCCTCCTTCTGGGAGGTGACGAGTCCCACTGGAGAGTAGTGCCGGAGTATCCAAGGGCGGGAGAAGCCGACCGGCGGCGGTGCAGGGTTGCTTTCAGTCGCCGGAATACTGTGCTCCTCGTACAATAGTGCCGTTGGGAAGAAGAAGGCAAGGAGACGTGGCTGCAGCTTTGACCGGAGGTGACCTCGAAGCACTCCCTGTGAGTGCAGTGTCGTTGGAGATGAGGTGGAGTGGCGGCATTCTTGACCGGGTGACGTGGCGGAAGCTTTGACTGGAAGTGGCTGCAGCTTTGACCAGAAGGGGACCTTGAAGTGGAGGCGAGGTGGAGTGGCTGCACGTTGACCGTGTGACGCCGCTGCAGTTTTGACTAGAAGTGGACCTTGAAGAGCTTCCATAGCGTGGTGTACCGTTGGAGGCAGGTGACGTGGCAGAAGCCTTGACCGGATTTATATCTTGCAGCAGTTCCCGAGGGCCTGCAGCTCTGACCAGGATTGGACTTTGAAGCTCTTCCCGAGGGGCTGCTATGACCGGGATTGGACTTCAAGCACTTCCTAGAAGCAACGTTTGAATTTCGAATTTCAGCATTGATGGATCCGGGTTAGAGGGTAGTGGATGAACTTGAACCCGTTAACAACTGCTAGCCCGATACCTAATAGATAAGTTTGGAGGAGTTATGTCAGATGCGGGGGTTGGAGGGTCAACGACCGCCGCCGAGGCGATTTCCAGCCGCGCGTAAGGTGGTTGATCGGGATTGGGAGCGTCCGCTGGCTAGCAATCGAAGACTGCAGACAAGACTAGAGGGCAGCAGCGCTAGGTGGTTGCACAAGGAAGATTGCGGTGCGGATCGCGCAGAGGAACTGAAGAAGGTCAACCATGGTTCTGATGCAGCTAAGGTTTCAGATGAGAACAGGGCTCCTGGCAGATTCTTGCATTCTGAGGTGGGAAAGGGTTCAGAAATCTCCACACCAGGGGCAGCTCCGAGGGTGGCGGCAACTGCGGTACCTGAAGCAGCACAGAGGCAGGTGGCGACGAGCACAGAGCCAAATCTAAGGCTGGCACCGAGTGGCTTGGTTGAAGGAAAGAAATGGGTAGATTTATTCAAAGCAAACCGCCACTTTGATGAAAGTCTGGCACTGAACAGGGTCAAGCTCACAGGCACACGGGTAAAGCTTGGTCAAGAGGACATGCAGAAGGTAGAGAGCGCCATGGGCCATTGTTTGGTAGACAGATTTATTGGAAGGTTTCCTGGCTGGAAAGCTCTGAAGGATCTCACTAGGAGATGGAGGGTGCCCCACAAAATGTTCACCCATCACACATTATGGCTGGTTTTCAGATTTGATACGAAGGAGGATGCAATGCTTGTTATGCAAAATGGGCCTTATGTAACCTATGGATGTCATTTATACCTTAAGGAGATGCCGCAATGTTTCAGTTTTCAGTTAGAATCACAGAGTCAGGTGCCCCTATGGATGCAGATATTTGGTCTTCCTGTTGATTGCTGGACTGTATCTGGCTTAAGTAAAGTGGCATCAAATGTGGGGAACCCTCTCTACACAGATCGGGTCACACAAAAGAAGGAGCGTATCAGTTTTGCCCGAGTTCTGGTGGAAATGGACATTACCAAGGTGCTGCCGGCTGCAATTCCAGTCAGCCTTCCAGATGGCAGAGAGGTGGACTTGCAGGTGGTTTTTGAATCTTCACTGAAGATGTGCAGCAAATGTAAGGAGCTAGGCCACCACCAGCAAAACTGCAGGTTATCACACCAACTGAGCTCCACAGCAATCAATCAAGATATCCTGGCAGCTAGGCGAGGTGAGAAGGACTTGGAGGAGGGGAAATCTCAGCTGAACAGAGGCAACAACATCAGAGGCAAAATAGCTTGAAGGTAGGAAGGCAGACGGAGCTTCATCATGGACAACAGGGGGCCAATCCAATCAGTAATATTAATCAGGGCAGAAGTATACACAAAGCCAATAAAGGGCAGAATTTGCAGGAAAGACCAGAGCATCAGAGTGGTACAGGTCCAGGGTGTGGCAATGGGAAGTTGGATGCGCAGAAAACTCTGGTGGCAGCAACACCTCCAGCTAAACGATTTGATGCCAATCAATTGACTACCAACTGTAATCATGAAGGGAGCCAAAGGTCAGATGGCATGGTGCAAGCGCCAGGTAGCTCAGATGCGATGACCCCTCAATCTGTTAAGGGAAGGAGTGGGACTCCGCAATCTTCTAAAAGAAGGAGTAGGAATCGAAGTCTTCAGAGGGGAAGAACACAAAAACCAGAGGATGTTTGGAAGTCAAGATCCAAGAGTGTTGGTATGGTAAATGAGGCTAGGAAGTCAAGGGGCAGCCATTCAATGATGCATGAAGGACAGTTAGCTCAACCAGGCAAGCGGTCACAGCACGCCAAGGACCAACTGAAGAATCTTAGTAAAGGGAAGGAGACCAAATTGAGGATGAAGTATTGTTGAGTCAGGCACAGCAGAAGGGCAGTACCACATTCCAGGGAAGCAAATTCCTACCTGCAGGTGTGAGTGTCCAATCAAAGGAGGGCAGAACTGGGACTGCAGCAAGGGAATCAGCCGGCCAAGTAGAAAAGAGTTTTCTGAAGGACAATCAAGGAGGTCAGCTAATTGAATCTGTGCTCAGTGATGTAAGTCAGGCAGCAGAGGAGCAGGCTAACGATCCACCTCAGAACCTCACAACTGAGCAGGAGGGGGAGCAAAGTGCAGTAAATGCATGCGCAGCAGAGAAGACTGAGAATGAGATTTTGAATCAAGCTAAGGCACGGACAACAGCACTATACCAGGAGCAACACAGCATGACAGCAATAAAACAGTGGTGCCATCAACAAGGGATAGCTGAATCAGATGTAGCAGAACCACGAAATGAACAGGGTATAGCTGAATCAGATGTAGCAGAACCACGAAATGAACAGGGTATAGCTGAATCAGATATTGTAGCACCACGGAAAGAACAGCTAACCGAGGAAGATCCACAGGAGCCAGAGTTGTTGACAGATGAGCAAGAGCTGGGAGATGTTCAGTGTAGCAGTGATGAAATGCAAGCAGATGGGTCCGATGGGGACTTCACAGTGGTGCAGGATGGGGAATTACTGCCGGATGCTATTGAGACAGATGCTAGTGTGGATGGAGCAGGTTGGTCAGTGCAGACCAGAGCAAAGTCAGCAAAGAGAAAGTTGGAAATGCAGAGGTGTGGCTCACGGGTTGCAGAGTTGGTTACAGCACTTCCAGCGCCAGATTTCCGTCGTACCAAGTACAACCAGCGGGTCAATAGCAAGCATGGCAATCAAGATCAAGGAACTGTAATGGGAGAAGCCAGTAAGGGTGTCAATGAGAAAAGTGGTAAACATGGAGCTAGCAATGCAAACCTGCCAACTTTGAGACGGCCGCGGCCGTCCTCATCAACATGAAGATTGCGGCATGGAACGTGAGGGGTCTGAATCAAGGCCCCAAGCAGAGGGAAGTAGAGAACTTTCTTCGCCGGAATAGAATTGCGATAATGGGGCTTATGGAGACCAAATTGACGGAGCAAGCTTATGTAAGGATGAAGAGAAGGAGATTTCAACAATGGGAAACTGAACATCATGTCCTGGTCACCCCGAACTCACAATGCAGCAGACTTATGATAATTTGGAACCCAGAAAAGGTCAGCTTGCAAATCAGTCAGTGGGAGGACCAGTTTGTGCACACAAGGGTAACATGTAAGATGACTCAGAAACAATTTCAGCTCACTTTTGTATATGGCTTGCTATCAGTTATCAGCAGAAGGAGATTATGGACAGGCTTGAGCAGCATTGGGGCAACAATGGGCCAACCATGGTTACTTATGGGTGATTTTAATGCGCCACTTACGCCGATGGATAAGGAAGGGGGCAGAGCAGTAACTACATATCAAGTTTCAGATTTCCAAGACTGCGTGTCAAATAATTCATTGGAGGATCTACCACAAGTTGGATGCAGATATACTTGGTCGAATGGGAGGGTGTTCTGCAAGCTTGATAGGGCATTAGTCAACAAACGGTGGCTAGAGGACAGAATCAGACTGTGGCAGATTTTTGTGTACCAGGGCAGTTTTCGGATCATACCCCATGTGTGGTTACAATTATGGATGGCAGTGACTTAGGGAAGAAACCTTTCAAATTCTTCAATATGTGGACACTCCACTCAGACTTCCAAGCAGTGGTCTCCAGCAGTTGGGAATCTGAACAGATACATGATGGTTGGAGCACGACACAGTTTCGGTTGAAAAAGAAGCTTTCACACTTGAAACCGGAACTTAAACGATTAAATCATCAAGATTTCCAGCACATACAAGAGAGGGCAGCTTGTGCACTTGCTGAACTGCAACGCATGCAGCAGGAGGGATTCATGCATGGAGCATTTGAGCAGGACTATCGGCGTGTACAGCAGCAGGCGGCACAACTCAGTAATGCAGACTATCAATTTTGCGCACAGAAAGCAAAGGTGAAATATTTTAAGGAAGCTGACAGAAATACTACCTTTTTTCATGCATTAGTGAAGCGGAACAATAAGCGCAGAGAGATTGTAATGTTGGAGAAAGACTCAGGGGAATCCACCCATTGCCATGGTGAAGTCGTGCAGGAATTTTTGACATACTATGAGGGGCTGTTAGGTACAGAAGTGCAAAGGCAGCCCTTGCAATCAAGTTGTTTGGGTTTTGGAAGGAGACTTACACAAGAACAGCAAACGACTTTGAACAGGCAGCCCACCACAGCAGAAATTCAGCAAGCTCTGTTTAGCATTGGAGATCAGAAAGCGCCGGGGCCGGATGGGTTTGGTGCTAAGTTCTTCAAACATTCCTGGGACACAGTCAAGGATGATTTTGTGGAGGCTGTACATGAATTTTTTACAAGTGGCAGATTACTAAAAAGTTGGAATCATTCCCTTATATCTTTGGTGCCAAAAACAGAGTGTCCTAGCAAAGTTACAGACTACAGGCCCATATCCTGCTGCACTGTTTTCTACAAGGTGATCTCAAAATTATTGGCAGGGAAGATAGCAGAGGTTGCAGAGTACATCTTCCATCCGGCGCAGACGGCCTTTGTCAAAGGTCGCACCATCACTGATAGTATACATCTTGCACAGGAACTGCTAAGGAACTACACTAGGAAGAGGATCTCACCCAGATGCACCCTCAAGGTTGATCTTCGGAAGGCTTTTGATACAGTCAATTGGGGCTTTCTACTTGAGGTTTTACAGGGATTGCAGTTTCCGGATACATACATTGGATGGGTCAGGGAGTGCATCACTACAGTAACGTATTCACTAAGTATCAATGGTAGCATGCATGGACATTTCAAAGGAGCACGGGGGCTCCGGCAGGGTGACCCACTTTCTCCTTACCTTTTTGGTATATGTATGGAGTACATGGCTAGACTGTTGTGTCAGAGCACGAGAAGATCCGATTTTCATTTCCATCCGAGATGTGCTGACTTGAGGATAGCGCACCTTGCCTACGCTGATGACCTATTACTATTTTCTTGAGGCGATACTACATCAGTAGGGACACTTATGGACTGTTTAGCGGAGTTTGGGCAGATGGCAGGCCTCAGGGCTAATTTGGACAAGTCATGCATGTATATTGCAGGGGTGGATACAGATACCAGGAGACTTCTACTTGAGCGTACTGGGTTTCAGAGTGGTGCTATGCCTTTCAGATACTTAGGGATTCCACTAGCTTCAGAAAAACTCAGGGTAGCAGATTATGCACCCTTGATGGATGCATTGGCAAAGAAGATAAATGCTTGGCCCAAGAACACACTCACTCATGCAGGGAAAGCTCAGTTGATCAGATCAGTACTTCAAGGGGTTGAGTGCTACTGGCTGTCGATTCTTCCTCTACCGGCTGGAGTGATTGATCGGATATACAGTATATGTAGAGGATTTCTGTGGACTTCAAAGCACCCTCCCATTGCTTGGTTGGAGATGTGTAAGCCCAAGGAAGAGGGAGGATTGGGATTCAGGGACCTCAGGGCTTGGAACGATGCATTGCTAGCTAAGGTGCTCTGGAGGATTCAGGATATGCAGGAAACGCTATGGATTCGTTGGGTACATCACACATATCTGCAGCAGACTGATATTTGGCACTGGAGGGTGAAACATACAGATTCCCCGCTCATTAAGCGTCTCTGTCAGATCAGAGATAGGATAGTTGCATGCAGGGGCTCAGTGGTGGCAGGCCAGCAGACACTCAGTAGTTGGTTTGAGCTTCACCGACAGCATCGCAGGGGTATTGGGATGGCCTATGACTTCTTCCGAGCTACTGGTGACCGTAAGCCATGGGCTAAGATGGTATGGCGGAGATACATGCACCCGAGCTACTCGTTCACCTTGTGGCTGCTAGCTCAGCGGAGACTACTCACTAGTGATCGATTGGGATACTTGGGGGAGGAGGAGGCTGGGATATGCTCCATATGCGGTGTGTCTCCAGAGACTCAGGAGCATATCTTTTTTGGGTGTCCGCCAGTGCACCAGATATGGAGCCGCATCCGGATGTGGTTGCAGATGACTCAGGACATGACTACCTACCGTCGGATGTTTCGTGTTTTCATCAGACAGTACCGTGGCCGGAGTTGGATGATGCAGGCACGCCACCTAGCGGTAGCAGCGATGGTTCATTATGTTTGGCAGGCGCGGAACAGCTGCAGATTTGATGGAGGACGATTGGATGCAGAGGCGATATTTCGGAAGGTTCAGATTCATGTGTATCAGGCCCTTGAGACATGGATGTCGAGGTGAGGGAGTGCTGTTGTATGAGGTCCGGTGGTAAAAAAAAAAAAAAAATTGTGTTGACCAGGTTGACCGGTCTTGACCGGGTTGGCCTGAGTCAGCTGCACTTTGGCTTGACTGGTTTGGGCTGAGTCAGCTACACTGGTGGGTTGTGGCTCCAAAGGATCGGCAGGTACATCTGGATTTGGCATATTGGTGGAGTGTGCATGGCTTGGTGGGTGAAGGCAGCAGGTTGACCACGTCTTGATCAGGTAAAATGAATTAGGTTGGTCTTCTGTGTTGTTTTACTGTCCATGTTTGTGGTAGTTGGGCTGCTTGTTTTTGATGTGTTGGGCTAGGCTGATTTGGGCTGGATTATGTGCATTTGCTGTATGGGGCTGGGCTGTATGTGCTATGTATTGTTGTATTGGGCTGGGCTGTGTGTAATTGTTGGGCTGGGTTGTACTTGGGTTGGGGGAATGGGCCGGATTGGCCTGGGCTGCTGGTTGAGCTTGTGGGCTTGGGCTGGACTGTGCTGGCTGTGTGTGATTGTCTGTATATGGTTTTCATTCAGTGCGTGATGAGGCGAATAGATCCGCCAAAATGCGATCTATCTAGTCCGTGGCAAACGGCCACGGTAAAGACACACCAAATCCGTTGATGGCTGGGGTTTTGCCAAAAAGCCCACAAGGGTGCATAGATCCACCATAGGTCTATCTAGCCCGTAGGACCGGCTACGGTAAAGGCAAAACAAATCCGTTGATGGCTGAGGCTTTGCCAAAAAGCCTTTTTGGGTGAATAGGTCCACCATAGGCCTATCTAGTCCATAGTACCGGCTATGGTAAGGACATGACAAATCCGGTTATGGCTGGTCACTTGCCAAAAGTGGACTTCGGGTTTTGGTGAATAGGTCCACCATAGGCCTATCTAGTCCATAGTCCCGGCTATGGTAAAGACACGCTAAATCCGGTTATGGCTGGTCACTTGCCAAAAGTGAACTTCGGGTTTTGGTGAATAGGTCCACCATAGGCCTATCTAGTCCATAGTCCCGGCTATGGTAAGGACACGCTAAATCCGGTTATGGCTGGTCACTTGCCAAAAGTGAACTTCGGGTTTGGGTCACTTCTTGGCGTCACGCCTGGAGCAGGCTGGAAGCTGTGTTAGCGGCAGCAGCGGCACCAGATTTGTGATTTGTGATGGATTGGCAGATAGGAGGGCACCATTTCCCGGATCAGTTCTATGGCTTCATATGGAGATGATGCATGTGGCAGAAGGGTTAGTGGAGGAGCAATTCTGGTTGGAGAGTTTGGTACCTGTGAGATGGCTAGTGGATAATAGCAGGACTTTTGTGATTGGTGAGATTGAGGATACATTTTGTATTTCTCCTTTTGTGGTTGGTACTCATGAGATTTGAGGATACATTTTTGTAGTATCCCAGGATATCTACTTGGATCTGACACTTCGTCAGAAACAAATAGATATCCAAAGGGTGCATAGTCATATGTACCATTTTACTTGATGATATATATTTACCTTTCATCAAAAAAAATCGAAAGAGCTCTCAGTCGCCCCCACGGGCTGGATCAGCTGGTTAAGACACTCGCACTTGAAATGGAGGTCGTGGGTTCGAGGGTCGACAGTATGAACGAGGGGTGAAACCTCGGCTGCTGTTTAAAAAAAAATCCCTCGCGCCTGGGTGTCTTGGCCTGCCCAGCATTCACCGTGATTTACCCCCTCTGGACACTTGTGGGGCAGAGACCAGGGGGCCGCTGGGTTGGCGGTTCCAACCTTTTTGAAATCGAAAGAGCTCTCAGTCACCCATAGAATAGCTCTGGCTTTCTAGAGTGAGAAGCTCTGGCTTCTCTCTAGAATCCGACCATCTCCTCCCTGGGATCCTCGGCCAGCCCACACTCCGGTGAGGAGAGAGCAGACCAAGGCTAGGAGAAGGTGGAGCTGATTTGTGCAAGCTGCTATGGGGAGTGTGGATATGGAAGGTCCTCGGAGTGCTGTGAAGTAAGTCCAACTTCTACTGTGGACGGTATTCTTCCAGGCGTCTCCACGTGAGCCTCGTTCAGGAAGCGCTGCTTCCCCTTCCTTGTGGAGGTGACGAGGCTCATTGGAGTGTAGTGCTGGAATTAACGAGGCCAGTAGCAGTTGTCTGTGGGGTGGAGCTCGGTAATAGTAGTGGTCGGGCAGAACTCGTCCAGGCGTGTAGTGCTGCAGGAAGAAGACGAGGTGACGTGGATGCAACCTTGACTGGGATTGGACTGAAGGCTAGGTGACGTGGCTGCAGCTTTGATCCGGACTAGACCTCTGCGAAGCGACGTGGCTACAACTTTGACCGGGACCGGACTCTGACAAGGTGACGCGGCTGCAGCGGTTTTCGGTATTGGGTCGTGACAAGGTGACGTGGCAGCAACCTGGACCGGCATTGGACCCGGCAGCACTTCCCGAGGCAGGCAGCTCTGACCGAGGACAGACATTGAAGCGCTTTCCGAGGGGCTGCAACTCTGACAGGATCAGATCTTCAAGCATTTACCGAGGAACGGTCAAGCGGCAGGTTTGGGGTGACGTGGCTGCAGCGCTGACCGGGTCAAGCGGCAGGGCTGTGGGTGATGTGGCTGCGCCATTGACCGGAGCGCGCAGTGCTATTGGAGACGAGATGGCGTGGCTGTAGACTTGACTGGATTTGGACCTTCCTGAGTGTGAAGAGCAGTTGAAAGTGGGGTGACGAGGACGCAGCATTGACCATATTTGACTTTGGAGCACTTCACGAGGACTGCAGCACTGACCGGGAGTAGGTCTTGAAGCAATTCTGAGAGACTGCACCTCTGACAAGGATTAGACCTTGCTGCACTTCCCGAGAGCCGGTCAAGATCAAGGTTTGAATTCGAAATTTGAATTTGAAACTCATACTTAATGGATGCAGGTCAGTGAACTCGGGTGGTTAGCGGCTCCATTAGCAGCTTGAATCCAATAAAGGTCAAGCGGGTTCGGATGCGTGGATCTAGAGCGACTGTGGCATCCAATAGAGCAGATCCGGAAGATAAGAGATAAGGCTGGGGACTTAGGTCAGATGCGTGGACAGACGCGTCAACGGCCGCCGCCTTGGCGTTTCTTGTCCCTACGACGAGATCGCAGTGGAGGGAGCCGGAGGCATTTTGAAGCTCGGGATCGACGCCAGCCGGAAGTTAGAGACCAGTTGCTCAAGCTAAAGGATGTGGTGGAGTGGCCTGCAGTTGGAGATCAGTTGGCAAAGCCGAATGAGAATGCTGCTCGGTCAGTGTGCGTGGAGGATGGGAGATTGCAGGGACCAGCTGGTTCAGAGGGAGTCCCAGATCCTGGTATGGTTTCAGATCGGGGAAGAGAGACTACTCTCGAAGCTGGTACAGGCTCAGATCTGGGAAGAGAAGGTGACGCTGCAAGGAGGGCTGGAGCTGCCATGGCTACTGAAGGAACTAGGGGAAAGGGTCTGCCCAGTGTTGTCAACACGGTTGCGAATCCGAGATTAGCTACTGAAGGAAATGGGGTACAAGGTCTGCTCAGCGTTACCAGCACAGTGGCAAACTCGAGATCAGAAAGGGATACGGAAGCCAACAAAGCTGCAGGCAAAGCTGGGTCTTCTGGTGCAGCGCCGCAACCGGTACTGACAGGCCTGGTAGGAGGAAGGAAATGGGTAGATCTCTTTAAAGAAAATCGGCTTTGTGATGGTAGTACGGCGCTACACAAGGTCAAAGATTCTGAGGACCGAATTCCACTGGAAAAGGAGGACATGGAACCAGTTGAGAGTGCCATGGGGCATTGCCTAGTTGGCAGATTTATTGGTAGATTCCCAGGTTGGCAAGCTCTGAAGGACCTCACGCGAGGATGGAAGGCACCCCATAAAATGTTCACGCACCATTCATTGTGGCTAGTTTTCAAGTTCGATGCCAAGGAGGACGCGGATCGGGTGATGCAGAATGGGCCGTATGTAGCATATGGATGTCCACTATTTATCAAAGTAATGCCTCAATGCTTCAGTTTCCAGCTTGAATCGCAGAGTCAGATTCCCCTATGGATGCAAATATATGGACTGCCCGTTGACTGCTGGACGATCTCAGGGCTAAGCAAGATAGTCTCAAGGGTTGGTAATCCGCTGTATACAGATCGAGTAACACAAAAGAAGGAGAGAATCTGCTTCGCTCGAGTCATGGTTGAGGTGGACATAACGATGCCTTTACCCAGTTGTATACCAGTAAGGCTTCCGGATGGACGGGAGGTGGACTTACAGCTGGTTTTTGAGTCACCTTTGAAGCTATGTAGCCACTGTAAACAGCTGGGCCATTACCAGATCAGCTGCAACCTCCAGGGGGAGAAGCGCCAAGACAGAGCTACTGCAGCCCAAGCAAATAATGAGCTGGAGGAAGGTGAAATAACAGTTACACCAAAAAGGGCAACGGGTAGTGCAGCTGGCAAGGGGCTCGAAGTTCAAAGGCAGCAGCAACCAACTAAGCAAAAGAGTGGGCGACAAAGAACAAATCGAGCAGTGCAGGCTGGACTCACAGACAGACATGCACCGGAGAGCAGCGGGTTGGCAAGGGCTGGCGCGCGGCAGTATCAGCGCAGGAGTGCGGCGGCATCATCACCCGTCCTCACCGATAGCAGGCGTGGAAAAGGTATAATATTTTCAGCACAGATAGACAACTCTCTTGCAGATATCTCCCCTCCAAAGTGCCGAGCATTCAGCCTAGCTAAAAAGAAGAACCAGCTCTCAGGGACTGGCACGGAACAGTACGTGGCAAAATCCACTCTGATCGCCACTGGGACTCAGCCAAGTGGAAGCAGCATCAACTCAGAAGGCCATCAGGATCACCATGGAGCAGATAGTCAGCTGGAGGCCCGACCGCAAGCTGTTTTCCAACCATCTGGCGATTTGGGACTAACGGCAGCAAATCCAGTCAAAGTTTCATTGAAGTCTCCTGCATCCATTCCGTTGTTCAGCATGCAACAGTCGCCAGGAATTGCAGACGCAGGTGAACCGGAGGAGCACCCAATTGCCTGCAGTTCCCAGCAAACAGACTCAGTGGAGCCATATGTAGAGCAGGGTCAATCTGGGGAAGTCTGGAAAGCGCAGAAGGACCAAAAGGGTGAATACTACAAGCAATTGGCAGGGGTTTCAACAGCATTGTACCAGAAGATGCACAGTGCAGAAAGGATTGAGCAGTGGTGTCAAGACCAGAACTCTGATGGCAAAGACGATGCAGGAACTAGAAATGACGGACAATTGGAGGGAAGCACAGATGAAATCCAGTCCTCCAGCATTGAGCAAGATGAGGGGGACTCGCAAGATACCAGTAGTGATGCAACACATATGGAGGCTTTGGATGGGGAGTACAATGGCGGGCAGAATGTGCAATCGTCTGAAATCATGGCAGAGGAGGATGAGGCCAATAAAGAGGGAGGCTGGGCAATCCAGACTAGAGCGAAGGCTGCTAAGAGGAAACTGGAATTGCAGCAACAAGGTTTCGAACCACCTGAATGGGTCACAGCTCTACCTGCAATTGGGTTTGGAGCACCAGGCCTTCAACTGGAAGCACTCAACGTAAAGGATCAGCAGGACTGTGCAGAGATCCAGAATAAGGAAGCAAGCACTCAAGGTGAAACCAGCAACCAGTGTGGAACAGAGAAGTGTGGTAAACAAGCACCTAGCAGCTCCAGAGTGTCAAGACTGAGACGGCCTCGGTCGTCCTCATCGCAATGAAGATCGCATCCTGGAATGTAAGGGGTCTAAATCAAGGCCCCAAACAGAAGGAGGTCGCGGGCTTTCTTCATAAACACCGGATAGCAGTTATGGGATTAATGGAAACAAAGTTGACAGAATCAGCATATATCAGGATGATGCGCAGGAGATTCCAGACCTGGGAAGCACAGCACCATGTGATACAGACGGCAAGAGCACAAAACAGCAGAATTATGATTGTTTGGAACTCAGGAAAAGTCAACCTACAGATTATTGAATGGCATGAGCAATTTGTGCATACTGAGCTAGTCTGCTGCATGTCTCAGAGGAAATTTAACTTGACTTTTGTGTATGGTCAGTTGAAAGTCACAGATCGAAGGATGCTTTGGGAAGGGGTAAATAGAATTGGTGAAGCAATGGACAAGCCATGGCTACTAATGGGGGATTTCAACGCTCCACTCACAGCAGACGATAAGAAAGGAGGGAGGGCAGTTACGCAGTATCAGATAGCGGATTTCCAGGACTGTGTCATGCTCAACACGCTAGAGGATCTTCCCCAAATAGGCTGCCGGTATACATGGTCCAATGCTGATGTATTCTGTAAGCTAGACAGGGCGCTGGTTAACAAAAGATGGCTGGAGGAAAGTCTCAGAACAGTAGCTGATTTCCTTCCCCCAGGGCCTTTCTCGGATCATACCCCATGCATTGTCACGGTGCTTGATGGAAGTGATCAAGGAAAGAGACCTTTCAAATTTTTCAACATGTGGACCCTTCATGCGGCTTTTCAATCAGTGGTGGCGGCAAATTGGAACTCTGATCAGTGGCATGATACATGGGGCACGGCGCAGTACCGATTAAAGTGCAAACTATCACAGCTGAAAATTGATCTCAAGAAGCTAAATCACCAACATTTCAGTCACATACATGAGAGGGCAGCAGGTGCTCTAGCAGAGCTGCAGAGGTTACAACAGGAAGGTCTCATACATGGTGAATTTGAGCAGAATTACCAAAGGGTGCAGCAGTTGGCAGCCCAATTAACCAACGCAGATTATCAGTTTTGTGCCCAGAAAGCGAAGATCCGATACTTATAGGAAGCTGACCGGAACACGACATTTTTCCACGCACTGGTTAAGCGGAATAATAAGAGGAAGGAGATTGTAGCACTGGAAGATGAGGCAGGGGGGTCAACACATAGTCAAAGTGAAGTAAATGCAAAATTCATACAACACTATCAACATTTGCTTGGTGATTCTACTCCACGTGAGCCTCTACAGACCTCTTGCTTGACTTTTGGAAGATCACTTACCATGGAGCAGCAGCAGAGTCTTATCAGAGAGCCTACATCTGAGGAAATTAAGGAAGCATTATATAGCATTGGTGATCAGAAGGCGCCGGGGCCGGATGGATACGGCTCTAAATTCTTCAAGCAAGCTTGGGACATTATTGGGCCGGACTTTGAAGCTGCTGTTCTGGAATTCTTTAGATCAGGAAGACTGTTAAAGATGTGGAATCATTCCTTAATATCATTAGTCCCAAAGGTAGAGCACCCAAGTAAGGTCAGCCATTACCGGCCTATTTCCTGTTGTACGGTATACTACAAGGTGGTCTCGAAATTACTAGCAGCAAAAATGGCGGCAGTTGTGGGGAAGATTCTTCATCCAGCACAAACGGCATTTGTCAAAGGGAGGACGATCACGGACAGCATCCACTTAGCTCAGGAACTGCTACGGAACTACACAAGGAAAAGGATATCTCCCAGATGCACACTTAAGGTAGATCTTCAGAAGGCCTTTGACACAGTTAATTGGGATTTCCTATTTGATGTTCTTCAGGGGCTGCAGTTTCCGGCTACGTATATTGAGTGGATTCGAGAGTGTATCACTACAGTCTCCTACTCGCTCAGTATAAACGGAAGCATGCATGGGCATTTTCGAGGAGCACGGGGGCTTCGACAGGGGGACCCGCTCTCGCCCTACCTGTTTGGCATCTGCATGGAATATCTCGCAAGATTGCTAAGTCAGAATGTCAGAGGACCAAGATTTCATTTCCATCCTAAGTGTGCAGATTTGCGGATCACTCACCTAGCTTACGCAGATGATTTACTATTATTCTCTCGAGGTGATGTGGTTTCTGTGGAGATACTAACCCACAGTTTAGAGCAGTTCGGACAGATGGCAGGTCTCAGAGCCAACCTGGATAAGTCAAGTATATACATAGCAGGGGTGGATGCGGGTACCAGAGCGGCGTTGCTTGAGCTCACAGGATTTCAGAGTGGTAGTATGCCTTTCAGATACTTAGGGGTTCCATTGGCCTCCGGGAAACTCAGAATATCAGACTATTCACCACTGCTAAATACGCTGGCAAAGAAGATCAGTGCTTGGCCCAAGAACACGTTGACACATGCAGGGAAAGCGCAGTTGATCAGATCGGTCTTACAGGGGGTTGAATGTTATTGGTTATCAATTTTGCCACTACCAGTTGGGGTCATGGACCGGATTTATAGCATGTGCCGTGCTTTCTTGTGGACATCGAAACATCCTCCCATCGCATGGATGGAGATGTGTAAGCCTAAGGAAGAGGGAGGATTGGGATTCAGGGACCTCAAGGCTTGGAATGATGCGCTACTGACAAAGCTCCTTTGGAGGATCCAGGATAAGCAGGATACTCTATGGATAAGGTGGTTGCATCACACATACCTTCAACATTCAGATATTTGGCACTGGCAGCCGAAGCACAAGGACTCACCGCTCATCAAGAGGTTATGTCAGCTCAGAGATCGATTGGTGGCTGGTATGGGCTCGGCAGGAGCGACACAGCAGAAACTGACGGATTGGTTTGAGCAGCATAGGCAACATCGCAAGGGCATCGCCATGGCTTATGACTTTTTCCGACCACCAGGAAGCCGTAAGCCATGGGCAAAGATGGTGTGGAAGAAATATGCACATCCGAGTCATGCTTTCACTCTGTGGCTTCTTGCGCATCGTCGATTGCTCACTTGTGACCGTATGGAGTACTTAGGGGAGGAGGAGGATCGGCTATGCGCCATTTGCCGGGAGGAGCCAGAGACTCAGGAGCATCTCTTCTTCAGGTGCCCGATGATACATCAGATATGGAGCCGTGTTAGGTCTTGGCTGCAGATGACTCCGGACATGAGCACGTATCGAAGAATGTTTAGAGTTTTCATCAGACAGTATCGGGGCAGAGGACGACTGACGCAGGCACGACACTTAGCTTTGGCGGCGATGGTGCATTATGTGTGGCAGGCACGGAACCATTGCCGGTTTGAAGGAGGAAGGTTGGATGGGGAAAAGGTTTTTAGAAAGGTTCAGATCATTGTGTATCAAGCTTTGGAGGGGCAATCACGGCTGTTGGAGAACCCACCAACAGCCATTTTGGCCTAGCCCACTTCGGCCTGGCACCTTGGCCAGCCATTTTGGACTGGCTGAGCACGGGCTGGTCTCTCTGACCAGCCCAATCAACTTGACTTAATACTTAGACCTTGGGCTTGAATTATATTGGATAAGTTATTATGCTCTTGTGTTGATTGTCTCTGCTCAGGGATGCAAATTTCGGACTCAGTTGCTGAACAGAGCAGCAGTTCAGGCCAGATTAGACACGTGTGATGAAGGAAGGCTGAGCTGATGGTTTGGTTGACTTGAATCCACTTGGGCTTGGTTGTGGCTAATTGAGGAGCTTTCTTGAAGTGTTTAATTCAATTTTGCTATCACCTTGTCTTTGATGATTATTTTGACCAGATGCTACCTTATCTTGATGAGTATTTGGACCAGTTGCAGGACAGAGCAGCAGTTCAGGCGGATTGGATCCATGCGGTGGCATGAGTAGATGGCTTGGTTGACCAGCTGAGACTTTGTAGCAAATTGAGGAGCTTTCTTGAAGTGTTTTAATTCAATTTGCTATCACCTTGTCTTTAATGATTATTTTGATCAGCTGCTACCTTACTTTGATGAGTATATTAACCATCTGCAGCCTTACTTTGGCCATAGGCGGATGGACTGTGAAGATGGAGTTGGTTGCCGTGATCCAGTGAATGCGATGGGATTGGACTGGCATCACTTTAGACTCAGCAGATGGCTTGGTTGGCTCGATTTTAGATGGGTTTGGTTGATCAGCTGAGACTTTGTGGCAAATTGAGGAGTTTCTTGAAGTGCTTTAATTCAATTTTGCTATCACCTTGTCTTTGATAATTAATTTGACCATCTGCTGCTTTGGACCAGGGACGCCTGGACTGTGAAGATGGCGTTTGGGTTGGGCTGATCAGCGTGGGCAGAACCGGCTGGACTTGATCGATAGAAGGGGCTGGTCTGTGTGTAATGGTGATTGGCTGATTGTGTTCTGGTTTGTATTTGCTGGCATGTGTGTAATCGTGTGATCGGGCTGGGCTGGGGGTATCTGCTGGGCTGGACTGTACTTGTAGCAGGGGATTAGACTGGGTTGGGCTGGTTTGTGATGGGTTGGGCTGGGCAGGGCTGCTGGTTGGGCTTGAGTGATTGGGTTGCTGGTTATGTCGGGCTCGGGCTGGGGCTGGCTGTGTGTGATTGTTGTATGTGGGTTGTATATGGTTTGCTTCTGTGTGTGATGCGGTGAATAGATCCACCATAATCGATCTATCTAGTCCGTGGCAAACGGCCTCGGTAAAGACACACCAAATCCGTTGATGGCTGAGACTTTGCCAAAAAGTCTTTTTGGGTGAATAGGTCCACCATTGGCCTATCTAGCCCGTAGGACCGGCTACGGTAAAGGCAAAACAAATCCGTTTATGGCTGAGACTTTGCCAAAAAGTCTTTTTGGGTGAATAGGTCCACCATCGGCCTATCTAGCCCGTAGGACCGGCTACGGTAAAGGCAAAACAAATCCGT
>JAGFNQ010002157.1:173152-178152 GCA_024364735.1 Boesenbergia rotunda | reverse complement strand
TCTGGTTGGTAGGTTCATCGGTCGTTTCCCAGGATGGCAAGCTTTGAAAGACCTTACCAGACGATGGCAGGCGCCCCATAAAATGTTTAACCATCACACTTTGTGGCTAGTGTTCAAATTCGATACAAAGGAGGATGCTGATAGAGTCATGAAAATGGACCGTATGTAGTATATGGGTGCCTGCTATATCTGAAAACTATGCCTCCATGCTTCAGCTTCCAGATAGAGTCTCAAAGCCAGGCGCCATTATGGATGCAGATCTATGGGCTTCCGGTGGACCTTTGGACAGTATCAGGGCTGAGTAAAGTAACATCGAAGGTGGGGAACCCTCTTTATACAGACCGTGTCACGCAGATGAAAGAAAGGATCTGTTTTGCTAGAGTTCTGGTGGAGGTGGATATAACTGGACCACTTCCGGATTCAATCCCAGTCAGGCTTCCTGATGGGCGTGACCTTGATCTGCAATTGGTGTTTGAATCCCCATTGAAGTTGTGTAGTAACTGTAAGCAGATTGGGCATTACCAGAGGGACTGTAAGCAAGCATTACAGCATCAGCAATTAACCTCTGAGGGCAGGGCCACAGCTAGTCCAGGGTTGGAGGAAGGTGAGATTCCAGCAGTGCAAAAGCAAGGAAGGGAACTGCAGAGTCACAAATTAGAAGCGCAGCAGGGAGGTCTGAGATTGCGGACTGGTTCTGGGCTGCAGCAGGGTCAGGATCTGAGGCAACAGCAGCAGGGACAGAGCCAGAGGGAGATATCAACTGGGCATCAGCAAGTAGGCAGCAGGCAGGCGCAAACTGACACATCAACTTACCGGCAAAAGAAATCAGAGGGCAAACGCAATGTGCATGATGCTGTTGGAGATAGTACCAGAAATGCAAGGTCGGCGGCCTGGATTGCAGTCACACCGGTCTCTGGACGACGTAATCCGGTAGTCATGAATGGAGCACGTAAACCAGATGCGAATCAAAAGCCAGTAGCTGAGATGAACAAACATCAGGAAGGATCAACTGGCAAGGATAAGCAGGTCATGGATGGAGCAGTTCCAGTGGCTGGGAGTCAGAGGATGGAAAAGCAAGTCATGGATGAATCTCTGATGTTAACAAATGTTCAACAAAGCTCGGCGCTGATGGCTGTAACTAAAGAAGGGCAGATTGAGGCAGCTTGCGTTGAAGGAGATGAGACTGCCACACAATTACAAACAGGTAGTGTACAACTGGCAGATGAAGAGAATCAGGATTTGGCTGAGAGGGCAGCAGCGTTATACTTGGCAAAGCACAATTTGGATGTGATTGACCAATGGTGTCAGGGACGAAAAGCAAAGGACTCAGCTGGAACAGAACCAACAAAGACCTTACAGTCAGGAAGCAGTGCAGAGGAGCTGGGGATGTCCATGGATGAGGAGCACAGCAGCAACATGGAGATACAAACAGAAGGCTTGGAGGGGGATAGTGCAGGGACACTGAATGAGGAAACTCTGCTTGAGACTATTGGGGCTGACCAGGACATGACGGATCAGGACTTGACGGATCAGGACTTGGCTGATCAGGGTGGTTGGACAGTTCAGACTAGATCCAAAGCAGCGAAAAGAAAGCAAGATGTGCAGAGTCACAGCTCACGAATTGCAGAATTGGTCACAGCCCTTCCTGCTCCAGCTTTTCCACGTGCCAAGTACAACCAGAGGATTCAGAATGGGATGCAGACAGGGAATGCTGGTTCAAAGTAGGCAGAGGCAGCAAACAGAAATCAAGGAAGCAGCAAAGGGGGGAAGGATAAGTGTGGTAAGCAAGAAAGCTTTCAGATTCGATCATCGAGCTTGAGACGGCCTGTGCCGTCCTCATCAACATGAAGATTGCAGCGTGGAATGTCAGGGGCCTAAACCAAGGTCCCAAGCAGAGGGAGGTGGAGAGTTTCCTTCGTAAGCACGGAATTGCGGTGATGGGAATCATGGAGACCAAATTGTCGAATCAGGCATATGAGAGGATGAAAAGTAGGAGATTTCAGCGATGGGAGATGCAACATCATGTACTGGCAATGGGAAGTATGCAATGTAGTAGATTAATGGTAATATGGAATCCTGATAAGGTTTGCTTGCAAATTTGTCAATGGGCAGAACAATTTGTGCACACAGAGGTGACTTGTAAGATCACACAGAGGCAATTTCAGATCACTTTCGTATATGGCTTGTTGTCAGTTACCAACAGAAGGGGGCTCTGGGCTGGACTAAATGGTGTAGGATCAAGGCACCAGCCATGGCTAATCATGGGTGATTTCAACTCACCTCTCACACACACTGATAAGAAGGGAGGCAGAGCTGTCAACACTTACCAAGTTGCGGATTTTCAGGAATTTGTGCTACACAACTCACTCGAGGATCTCCCACAAGTTGGATGCCGATACACGTGGTCGAATGGAGATGTTTTCTGTAAACTTGACAGGGCTATGATCAATAAGAAATGGCTAGAGGAGGGGTTTAGATCTGCTGCAGAATTTTGTGTGCCAGGTCAATTTTCAGATCATACGCCATGTGTGGTATCAGTTTGGGATGGTAGCGATATGGGAAGACGTCCTTTTAAGTTTTTCAATATGTGGACCATTCATCCGGAGTTCCAATCAGTAATAGCCAGCTGCTGGGAGGCAAATCAAACACAATACGTCGGGAGCACAGCCCAGTTTCGACTCAAAAGCAAGCTGCTCCATCTGAAGCCGGCACTTCGGAGGCTGAATCATCAGCATTTCCAGCATATTCAGGAGAGGGCAGCCAGTGCAGTAGCAGAATTAAATCGTATGCAACAGCAAGGACTTACATGTGGAGAGTTTGAGCAGGATTACCGGCGGATCCAGCAGCTGGCAGCGCAATTGACCAATGCGGAGTATCAATTCTGTGCCCAGAAAGCCAAGGTGAAATACTTCAAAGAAGCGGACCGCAACACAACTTTTTTCCATGCGCTTGTGAAGAGAAACAATAAGCGAAGAGAGATCGTTATGGTTCAAAAAGCCTCAGGAGAAATTACTCAGTGTCATGGAGAAGTAGTAAATGAGTTTATGATGCACTATGAAGCCTTATTGGGTACAGAAATGCCACGCCAGCCTCTACAACATGGCAGCTTGTCTTTTGGAAGGATGGTAACAGAGGAACAGCAGGAAATGTTGATCAGAGTGCCAACCTCCACAGAAATTCAGCAGGCTCTTTTCAGTATAGGAGATCAGAAAGCACCTGGCCCTGATGGTTACGGTTCAAAATTTTTCAAACACTCATGGGATATAATTAAGGAAGATTTTGTGGCTGCGGTATCAGAATTTTTCAGAAATGGTAGATTATTGAAGAGCTGGAATCACACTCTGATAGCATTGGTGCCAAAGATAGAGTCTCCTGCCAAGGTCACAGATTATAGGCCCATCTCATGTTGTACAGTGTACTATAAGGTGATCTCCAAAATCCTAGCAGGAAGAATAGCAGCGGTTGCAGAACATCTTTTCCACCCAGCGCAGACAGCATTTGTCAAAGGCAGGACCATCACTGATAGCATACACCTGGCACAGGAATTGTTGAGGAATTACACCAGGAAGCGGATTTCCCCTAGATGCACACTCAAAGTAGACCTTCAGAAAGCATTTGATACGGTAAACTGGGATTTCTTGTTTGAGGTAATGCAGTGTCTGCACTTTCCAGATACATATGTCGGGTGGGTGAGGGAATGTATTACAACAGTATCATATTCACTGAGTATCAATGGAAATATGCATGGGCACTTTAGAGGAGCACGGGGTCTACGGCAGGGTGATCCACTCTCTCCTTACCTTTTTGGTATATGCATGGAGTTCATGGCTAGACTGCTGTGTCAGAGCACCAGAAGAGTGGATTTTCACTTTCATCCAAAATGTGCAGACCTGAGGATAGCACACTTGGCCTATGCAGATGACCTGTTACTTTTCTCCAGAGGTGATATCACATCAGTAGGGGTTCTTATGGGATGTTTGGAGGAGTTTAGGCAGATGGCAGGCCTTAGGGCCAATCTGGATAAGTCAAGCATGTATATAGCAGGTGTAGATGCGGATACCAGAAGAGCGCTACTTGAGCTTACGGGGTTTCAGCAGGGCAGCATGCCCTTCAGATATCTGGGGATTCCACTAGCATCGGAGAAATAAGGATAGTGGATTATGCACCACTGCTGGACACTTTGGCAAAGAAGGTAAATGCTTGGCCTAGGAAGACGTTAACCCATGCTGGTAAAGCACAGTTGATCAGATCGGTACTTCAGGGGGTCGAGTGCTACTGGTTGTCAATTCTACCACTTCCGGTCGGGGTGATTGATCGTATATATACTATGTGCCGGGGATTCCTATGGACAGCAAAGCACCCCCCCCATTGCTTGGATGGAGACGTGTAAGCCCAAGGAGGAGGGAGGACTGGGATTCAGGGACCTCAGGGCTTGGAATGATGCGCTGTTGGCCAAGGTACTATGGAGAATACAGGACATGCAGGATACACTATGGATCCGGTGGATACATCACACATACCTGCAGCAGACAGATATCTGGCAGTGGAGGGCGAAGCACACAGATTCGCCGCTCATTAAGCGGCTATGTCATATCAGAGATCGGTTAGTCACAAGCACGGGGTCGACATCAGCGGGTCAGACGGTTTTGAGTGGCTGGTTTGATCTACACCGACAGCATCACAGGGGCATTAGGATGGCGTATGATTTCTTCCGAGGTCCTGGGGAGCGTAAGCCGTGGGCTAGGATGGTCTGGAGGAAATACATGCACCCGAGCTATTCCTTTACCTTGTATTTACTGGCACAGCGTAGGTTACTCACTGGGGACCGGTTGGCGTACCTGGGAGAGGCAGAGACTGGGATATGCTCTATCTGTCGTGAGGAGGTTGAAACCCAGGAGCACATTTTTTTCAGATGTCGGCCAGTGCATCAGATATGGAGTCGGGTTCGGGCATGGCTGCAGATGACTCATGACATGGCTACTTACCGCAGGATGTTCAGA
>JAGFNQ010002157.1:153152-155652 GCA_024364735.1 Boesenbergia rotunda | reverse complement strand
AGTGCCTTGGTGGTGAGCAGACCGAGCGCACCCAATACGGAGCGGAGGCACCCAGTGCCTTGTTGGTGCGCAGAGCGGACGCACCCAGTACGGAGCGGAAGCACCCAGTGCCTTGGTGGTGCGCAGAGCGGACGCACCCAGTACGGAGCGAAGGCACCCAGTGCCTTGGTAGTGCGCAGAGCGGACGCACCCAGTGTCTTGGAGGTGCGCAGAGCAAACGGACGCACCCAGTACGGAGCGAGGCACCCAGTGCATGGTGCGCAGAGCGGAGGCACCCAGTGCCTTGGTGGTGCGCAGAGCGGGCGCACCCAATACGGAGCGGAGGCACCCAGTGCCTTGTTGGTGCGTAGAGCGGACGCACCCAGTACGGAGCGGATGCACCCAGTGCCTTGGTGGTGCGCAGAGCGGACGCACCCAGTACGGAGCGGAGGCACCCAGTACCTTGGTGGTGCGCAGAGCGGACGCACCCAGTACGGAGCGGAGGCACCCAGTGCATGGTGCGCAGTGCGGAGGCACCCAGTGCCTTGGTGGTGCGCAGAGTGGGCGCACCCAATACGGAGCGGAGGCACCCAGTGCCTTGTTGGTGCGCAGAGCGGACGCACCCAGAACGGAGCGGAAGCACCCAGTGCCTTGGTGGTGCGCAGAGCGGAGGCACCCAGTGCCTTGGTGGTGCGCAGAGCGGACGCACCCAGTACGGAACGGAAGCACCCAGTGCGTGGTGCGCTGAGCAGAGGCACCCAGGCCTTGGAGGTGCGCAGAGCATACGGCCGCACCCAGTACGGAGCGGAGGCACCCAGTGCATGGTTCGCAGAGCGGAGGCACCCAGTGCCTTGGTGGTGCGCAGAGCGGACGCACCCAGTACGGAGCGGAAGCACCCAGTGCATGGTGCGCAGAGCGGAGGCCCCAGTGCCTTGTTGGTGCGCAGAGCGGACACACCCAGTACGGAGCGGAAGCACCCAGTGCGTGGTGCGCAGAGCGGAGGCACCCAGTGCCTTGGTGGTGCGCAGAGCGGACGCACCCAGTGCCTTGTTAGTGCTCAGAGCGGACGCACACAGTACGGAGCGGAAGCACCCAGTGCGTGGATCGCAGAGCGGAGGCACCCAGTGCCTTGTTGGTGCGCAGAGCGGACGCACACAGTACGGAGCGGGGTACGCGAGCGGAGGCACCCAGTGCCTTGGTGGTGCGCGAGCAGACGGACTCACCCAGTACGGAGCGAAGGCACCCAGTGCATGGTGCGCAGAGCGGAGGCCCCAGTGTCGTGGTCGTGCGCAGAGCGGGCGCACCCAGTACGGAGCGGAAGCACCCAGTGCGTGGTACGCAGAGCGGAGGCACCACCCAGTGCCTTGGTGGTGCGCAGAGCGGACGCACCCAGTACGGAGCGGAAGCACCCAGTGCGTGGTGCGCGGAGCGAGGGCACCCAGTGCCTTGGTGGTGCGCAGAGCGGACGCGCCCAGTGCATGGTTGGGCGGTGACCCAAAATGTCACCCCCAACGGCCCTTTGAAACCGAATGCATGGCACCGGGGGTTGCCCCCGTGCCACTCTATAGATGTGCCTCCGTCGGCTTGTCCGTTCGCATGGTTGGGCGGTGACCCAAAATGTCACCCCCAACGGCCCTTTGAACCGAATGCATGGCACCGGGGGTTGCCCCCGTGCCACTCTATAGATGTGCCTCTCGTCGGCTTGTCCGTTCGCATGGTTGGGCGGTGACCCAAATGTCACCCCCAACGGCCCTTTGGAACCGAATGCATGGCACCGGGGGTTGCCCCCGTGCCACTCTATAGATGTGCCTCCCGTCGCCTTGTCCGTTCGCATGGTTGGGCGGTGACCCGAAATGTCACCCCGAACGGCACTTTCGAACCGAATGCATGATACCGGGGGTTGCCCCCGTGCCACCCTATAGATGTGCCTCCCGTCGGCTTGTCCGTTCGCATGGTTGGGCAATGACCCAAATTGTCACCCCTAACGGCCCTTTCGAACCGAATGCATGGCACCGGGGGTTGCCCCCGTATCACACTATAGATGTGCCTCCCGTCGCCTTGTCCGTTCGCATGGTTGGGCGGTGACCCAAAATGTCACCCCGAATGACACTTTCGAACCGAATGCAAGGCACCGGGGGTTGCCCCCGTGCCACTCTATAGATGTGCCTCCCGTCGGCTTGTCCGTTCGCATGGTTGGGCGGTGACCCAAAATTCACCCCCGAACGACACTTTCGAACCGAATGCATGGCACCGGGGGTTGCCCCCGTGCCACTCTATAGATGTGCCTCCCATCGCCTTGTCCGTTCGCATGGTTGGGCGGTGACCCGAAATGTCACCCCGAACGGCACTTTCGAATCAAATGCATAGCACCGGGGGTTGCCCCCGTGCCACCCTATAGATGTGCCTCCCGTCGGCTTGTCCGTTCCATGGTTGGGCGGTGACCCAAATTGTCACCCCCAACGGCCCTTTCGACCGAATGCATGGCACCGGGGGTTGCCCCCGTGCCACTCTATAGATGTGC
>JAGFNQ010002157.1:128152-138152 GCA_024364735.1 Boesenbergia rotunda | reverse complement strand
TAGTTTCCTATAGAGTTTTCTTAAATGAGATTTTCATGAAAATAATATGTAGTTGAATTAAGGGATTTGTCTCTTAATTTAATAAGATTTGATTTAGAGAAATCAAAGTCTTGAACATATTATTTTCGAAATTAATTATGACAATTTAGGAAATTATTTCCCAAAATAATTCTTTTAATTAAGTATGAAATTGGAATTAGGGAATCCGGTTCCTAATTCAATTAATGAGACTTGATAACTTAAGTCACATACATACTTAATTAAGGAAATCGTTAGTCATGACATAATTCTATGTCATGAATGTGCTTAGAAAAGAAAGGATGAGACCCAAAACCCCTTACAAAATATTAAGGCCAACACCTTCCATTAATATGGTTAGAATCGGATTTTGTTTCTCGCTTGGGTTGATGGACACATCCATGCCCGACTTGAACCTCAACATGTTCAAACCATGGAATTAGTTTATGAATAATATAGTTGGAGTCAGAGGTCAATCATTAGTTTTGGTTGTTGGACACATCCAAGCCTGACTAAGCGGTTGAATGTGCCCCAACCATATTAAAACTATTTCTCGATTAATGGGTCAGCCTTAAGCTTGGAGCATCGATTTGTTGTGCCACAGCCAAGGTCGATGCAAAGAGAGGTGCAGTTGGGTGCTATGTATATTGATGCATAATTGTTAATGAGTTAACAACCCAATGTGTTATGCAAACATTCAATTAGTTGATAGCATAATGTGATAGTTACATATATGTGATGTGTAATCGATATAATTACCTACCTTCATAGCTAAGATTAACTTGATGGCCACAGTCATGGTTGTTCTTACCTATGGTTGGATATCAACCTATTTGGAGATATTCCTACGATCTCTCGAATTGATAATAAGGGTGACTCAATTCGTAAAATAAATAGGATTTAATTTATGTATAATGATACATTCTTTAATCATTCTTCTCACATAAGCTCAATTTGTATTTCTAGGATAATCACTCGATCATGTCTTCCCTAAACTTGCGTTCCATTTTGGACACCAATAAACTGACTAGGCCAAACTTCATGGACTGGCTTCGAAACCTGAGGATAGTCCTCAAGGCAGAGAAGCTTGCTTATGTCCTTGAAGATCTACTTCCCAACCGTCCTCCTGAAGATGCAACTTCAGACCAGTTTCCTGAGTTGCTTAACCTGCTGAAGACTGTAGAGCCTTCTGTGAAGCAGGAACAGAAGACGGTGCTGTTAGTTGGTTCCTCGAAGAAAGGTTCTAAGAGGGAGGCCAAAGAACAGAATAAGGGAAAGAAGAAAAAGGCCAAAAAGATTGAAAATACCCTAAAAGGCACTTGCCATCACTGTGGCAAGGAGGGTCACTTGCGAAGAAACTGCAAGATTTATCTTGAGTCCTTGAAAGAGAAGGCATCCGATGCCCCATCCTCTTCAAGTATCTTCGTTATTAAATGTCACTCTATTTCCTCAAATACTTGGGTACTTGATACTGGGTGTAGCTCACATATATGTAATGACATACTGGGGCTAAGGAATAGAAGAAGACTCGTCAAAGGAGAAGCGAATTTGTGAGTTGGAAACGGATCAAAGATTGCTGCTGTTGCCATCGGAACATATTTGCTAAAGCTCCCCACTGGACGTGTCTTAGAACTGGATAATTGTTATTTCGTTCCTTCGTTAATAAAAAACATTGTATCTATTTCATGTTTGAATGAAAAGGGTTATCATTTAACTTTTAGTAACAATTGTTGTTACATAACTTTAAATGGCGTTCTTTATGGGAATGGAACTTTGTGCAATGGCATCTACACGTTAGATTTATCCGGTGACGTTTTCAATATCGAAGTTAGCAACAAACGTGCTCGAATAGATAATCGAATAGACTCCTACACTTGGCATTGTCGTCTTGGCCATGTAAGTAAGAAACGCATGACCGAATTACACCGATGTGGAATTTTGGAATCATTTGAACCCGGTTCATTTGATACATGTGAATCATGCTTAAAAGGCAAGATGACCAAATTACCCTTTTCCGGAAAAGGTAATCCAGTGGAAGAATTGCTTGGTCTAATACATACTGATGTTTGTGGACCAATGTTAACTCTTGCACAAGGAGGCTATAGCTACTTCATCACCTTTATCGATGATCACTCACGATTCGGGTACGTGTTCTTGATGAAACACAAATCTGAAGCCTTTGAGAAATTCAAAGAGTTTAGAAATGAAGTAGAGAAACAGCTTGGCAAAAGTATTAAGATACTTCGATCCGATCGAGGTGGTGAATACTTGAGTCAAGAGTTTCAAGATTATCTAAGGGACAATGGGATATTATCCCAATGGACTCCGCCATATACACCACAGCATAATGGTGTATCTGAGAGGCGAAATCGAACCTTGATGGACATGGTTAGGTCGATGATGAATCATGCAACTCTTCCAAAATCCTTTTGGGGCTATGCACTTAAGACAGCTGTTTACTTGCTAAACAGAGTCCCGACCAAGGTAGTCTCTACTACTCCATATGAGATATGGAATAGTAAGAAACCCCACTTAACTCACCTTAAGATATGGGGTTGTCCTGCTTATGTGAAG
Source organism: Boesenbergia rotunda (assembly GCA_024364735.1). NCBI lineage: Eukaryota > Viridiplantae > Streptophyta > Magnoliopsida > Zingiberales > Zingiberaceae > Boesenbergia > Boesenbergia rotunda. Next base: position 135,560 of record JAGFNQ010002157.1, on the reverse strand, counting down.
CGGACTGTATCAGACAAATTGGATGCTAAGTCTGATAAATGTCTATTTATTGGATACCCTAAGGAAACGAAGGGTTACCAATTCTATCATCCCTTGGAACAAAAGGTGTTTGTTTCAAGGCATGCTGTATTTCTAGAAAAAGAATTTCTTTTACAAGAAAACAGTGGGAGTGGCATTGAACTTGATGAAGTTCAAGAAACTCCAATAGACATTACAGAGACACCTAGTCTAGACCCACAACCAATACCTCATAATGATGAGCTATCAGTTGAACCTAAAACTACACCACCTCTTCATAGATCTGATAGGACACGCAATATTCCAGAGAGATACGGATTTCTCGTAAGTGAATCGAACGACGTGTTACTCATAAGCGATGACGAACCTATCAGTTATGAAGATGTTCTGAAAAGTTCAGAAAGGGACAAATGGCTTGAGGCCATGAAGTCGGAAATGGATTCCATGTACGAAAACCAAGTATGGGACTTGGTTAACCCACCTGAAGGGATTAAACCCATAGGGTGCAAGTGGGTTTTCAAGAAGAAAACCGACATGGAAGGTAATGTTGTTACCTTTAAGGCTAGATTAGTGGAAAAGGGATATCGTCAAAGACAAGGAATTGATTATGACGAAACCTATTCGCCAGTAGCTATGCTTAAATCCATTCGGATGCTCCTAGCCATAGCAGCTCATTATGATTATGAGATTTGGCAAATGGATGTGAAAACGGCTTTCCTTAACGGAAACCTGCTTGAGGACGTATACATGATACAGCCTGATGGTTTCACATCGGTTGATAAAACCAAGGTATGCAAGCTTCGACGATCCATATATGGACTGAAGCAAGCATCTAGGAGCTGGAACATCCGTTTTGATGAGACAATCAAAAAGTTTGATTTCTCACAAAATCCTGACGAACCTTGTGTGTACAAGAAGGTTAGTGGGAGTGCAGTCGTATTCCTAGTATTATATGTCGACGACATCTTACTTATAGGAAACAATATATCAGTCTTACAGACAGTTAAAATTTGGTTATCCAAAACTTTCTCCATGAAAGACCTGGGAGAAGCAACCTATATCCTTGGGATTAGAATCTATAGAGATAGATCAAAACGGTTGCTTGGTCTTTTGCAGTCTACATATATAGACCGAGTGCTAAAAAGGTTTAGCATGTCGGAATCCAAGAAAGGTTACCTTCCCATCAGGCATGGGATCAACCTTTCAAAGTCTATGTGTCCGCGCACAGAAGACGAGAGGATTTGCATGAATAAGATTCCCTATGCATCCGCGATAGGATCTATCATGTATGCTATGTTATGTACTAGGCCTGATGTATCGTATGCTTTGAGCGTCACAAGCAGATACCAGTCGGATCCAGGAATGGATCACTGGGCGGCTGTTAAGACAATCCTTAAGTACTTAAGAAGAACTAAGGATGTGTTCCTAATATATGGAGAAGGAGATATGGTAATACGTGGGTATACAGATGCCAGTTTCCAGACAGATAAGGATGACTCCAAATCGCAGTCTGGATACGTATTTACTTTGAATGGAGGCGCAGTAAGTTGGAAAAGTTCCAAACAAGACACCGTAGCGGATTCCACCACGGAAGCGGAATATATCGCAGCTTCGGAAGCAGCAAAGGAAGCAGTCTGGATCAAGAAGTTTGTCTCCAAACTTGGCGTGGTTCCAACCATTGATGATGCAGTGCCGGTTTACTGCGACAACAATGGAGCTATTGCACAAGCAAAGGAACCAAGGTCTCATCAGCGATCCAAACACGTGCTTCGCTGCTATCATCTGATCAGAGAGATTATAAGTAGGAATGACATACAAATTGAGAGAGTTCCACTGAAAGGAATATAGCGGATCCTTTAACTAAGGCCTTGCCTCAAAGCAAGTTTGAGGGTCATGTTAGAGCCTGTGGTATTGGATACCGTAGCGATTGGCATTAGGCCAAGTGGGAGTTTGTTAGTGATATGAGAGAAGTGTCCTAAGGCAATCGCCTTATGATTGTAAACATTTATCTTAAATAAATGATAATTCACTATTTGAGTATACATGCTTGTGTATTTGATTGTGATCATCTTAAACTCATCTACTGAATGTCCGTAATACAACTCACAGCATAAGAGAATTTGTGATGGGATCACAACTAGTGATTATCTCTAAATGTGGAAATGTGAAGTATTGAAAATATCCCTAGTCGATGAATTGATAAATACGGACACTATCAATTCTGTTGAGACTAGCATGGGTTATTCTATAATCAGCTGATTCTCACTGGCTGGTGACATTGGGATGTCCGGAGATAAACATGGATGCTAGTTATGGGAACTAGTTCATTGGAGTGACTAGCTGTAAGACTTCATATGGAATCTATCTATAGAAATGTCAATGAAGTTCTTACTGCGGCTTAAGTGCGATGTTCCTTTGACTTGCGGTGTTCAAGTCATCTTGGTCATGGAGACTTATACTTTAACATCTTAAGCAAGCATCTCCAAGGAGGTGTGGACCTAGGATGATTGGGTATAAGCCGAAGTGCCCGAAGACGTTTGAACAGCCTACAAAGGATTCACCACTCCTTGCGAGGAGATGTATACCCAGGCCTATCGTCGGATTGTTACTCAAAAACCTCTGGCCAGAGTATATCATGTTTAGAGTGCGAGTCTCTAAAATACATGAGAGTAATTAGAAATCCAAAGGACGAGAAAGACACTACTTGGGCTAGGTGTGACGTAGTCAGCCTAGTGGGGACTGACACCATAGACCGTGTCCTGAACCAAGTGGGTATAAGGTGGTGAAGGGAATGGGGCACGATTCATTAGAGCCGCTGAAGGGTTTCAGAATAATTTCTTCTGGGGTCAAACCGTTGATCTTTCGATTAATTGGGGATCATGATGTACTACTAGGTGCCACTCATGATCGTTCTATAATTTGTTGATTATAGACGACCAACATAAATCGAAAGCCTATTTAGTCACACGCACTACGAGTAATCCGAGAGATTTAAAATGAGTTAAAAATTAGATTTTCCGATCAAGAGAAATAAGTCGAATCTGAGTTAATCAGAGGCACAATGGAAGCTAAAAATGGCTAAGTCTTTTGAAGGCTTTTTGGGCGAATTAAATGAGTTTAATTCGCGTTGGTTCGGCTCGGTTTGGGCTGGCCAAAGAGGGTGCCAACCCTCCTTGGTTGGCTGGCCACAATAGAGGGAGAAAACCAATTAATTTTGGTTTAATTAATAAAATAGATCTAGCATGATTTATTATGGATAAATAAATTTGTATAAAGAAATTTATATAAATAAATTTATAGAAATTTATTCTTTTTATGGAAGTTAAAATAATCCATGAAATGATTTATTTTAATTTTATAAAATCAATTATGAATTGATTTTTCCATAATAAGAAAGTTTATAAATTTCTTATAAAATTTATTCCATAATAAAAGGAGAGATTAATTAGTTTTATTATAAAGTTAGTTATAATAAAACTTGGTAATTCATAAGAGAATTTATAGGATAAATTTCTTATGATAAACTAATTAGTTTTATTATAAAGTTAGTTATAATAAAACTTGGTTTAAACGGAATAATTCATAAGAGAATTTATAGGATAAATTTCTTATAATAATTAATTAGTTTTATTATAAAGTTAGTTATGATAAAATTCATAAGAGAATTTATAGGATAAATTTCTTATGATAACTAATTGGTTTTATTATAAAGTTAGTTATAATAAAACTTGGTTTAAACGGAATAATTCATAAGAGAATTTATAGGATAAATTTCTTATGATAACTAATTCCGTTAATTCCGTTAATTCCGTTAATTCTGTTAAGAGGAGACTTGGCAAGGGAGATGCTACTATATAAAGGAACCAAAGGCAAGCCCTTAATTCCAATTGAGTTGTCAAGAGAAGTAGCTCCCTCTCTTTCTCTTCTCCTTTCTCTTCTCCCCTACCTTAGGGCCGGCGCCCTCTTCACCAATTAGGGCCGGCGCCCCTTCCACAAGCTAGGGCGGTGCAACTCCTCCCATAGAAGGTGGTTGCCGTGACCTTCAAGAAGAAGAAGAAACGAAGCAAGAAGAAGAAGAAGCGGATAGCGACTCCTCTCTTCTCGGAATTCGATTCCGTTTTCTTGGTGGTTAGTTTCCTTTTCTTCTCTTGATCTTCTTTGTTGTGCCTATAGTGAATCTAGTAGTTCTCGTCGGCACAAAACTCGTGACTTTGCGAAGTCATCCCGAAGAGAACTCGGCGTGGACGCGAATAGAGGCGAAGCTTCCAAGGGACGCTACGGTTGGATCTCGTCCCTTTCTTCGAGTTACGCGAGGTACTTGGTAAATTAGTTTACTATTCCGCAAAGTTTTATTTTATGATTATGTCAACACACCATAAGATTGCATGCTAGATACGAAGTTAAAATAATTTAGGAAATTATTTTATGCAAATTCTTCCGCTGCACGTAAAAATTTAAAATTTTACGAACTCGTATCCTTGTCGACATGCACCCGGTCCCAACAGCTACCGTGTGCCAGATAATGACTGAACGCCTCTAAGTCAAAATCCTAGCTAGCAAGTGGCGCCTTCGTCCGCCGTTGGCATCTTGACCCTTCGTAGGGGCGTTCGCCCCCACGGGCCAGTGTCCTAGGCGCAACCCACGCGGTGGATGTACTGCGAGCGGTTGCCTGTGATCACAACTCCGCGTCGCAGCGGACAGAATCTTTGGCAGACGACTTATAAGTGACGGGGCATTGTAAGCGGTAGAGTGGCCTTTCTGCCACGATCCACTGAGATCCAGCCTCTCGTCGTGCGGATTCGCCCCTCCCAATCATTCCGAGTTCCTTACACCACCGACGCGGGAGGTAATTCGATTATCAAAATGGCTTACCCTATCAAACACGAGTGACGAATGCTAGGCGATGCGTCTAGTATGATGGCCATGATAGTGTGCAGAGCATGGTGCGCAGAGGATAGTGCACAGAGCGGACGCACACAGTGCCACTAGCCTTGGTGGTGCGCAAAGCGGAGGCACCCAATGTAAAGCAGAGGCACCCAGTGCCACTAGCCATGGTGGTGCGAAGAGCGGACGCACCTAATGCAAAGCAGAGGCACCCAGTGTCACGAGCCTTGGTGGTGCGAAGAGGATGGTGGGCACTCAGTGCCAGCCTTAGCTTTGGTGGTCCGAAGAGCATGGTGCGCACCCAGTGCAGAGCGGACGCACCTAGTGCGCAGAGCGCAAAGCCTAGGTGGTGCATAGAGCGGAGCCACCCAGTGCCTTCGTAGTGCGCAGAGCGAACGTATCCAGTGCAGAGCACAAAGCCTTGGTGGTGTACAGAGCGGAGCCACCCAGTGCCATCGTGGTGCGCAGAGCGGAGGCCTTGGTGGTGCGCAGAGCGGACGCACCCAGTACGGAGCGGAAGCACCCAGTGCGTGGTGCGCAGAGCGGAGGTACCCAGTGCCTTGGAGGTGCGTAGAGCAAACGGATGCACCCAGTACGAGCGGAGGCACCCAGTGCATGGTACGCAGAGCGGAGGCACCCAGTGCCTTGGTGGTGCGCAGAGCGGGCACACCCAATACGGAGCGGAGGCACCCAGTGCCTTGTTGGTGCGCAGAGCGGACGCACCCAGTACGGAGTAGAAGCACCCAGTATGGAGCGGAAGCACCAAGTGCCTTGGTGGTGCGCAGAGCGGGCGCACCCAGTACGGAGTGGAGGCACCCAGTGCCTTGGTGGTGCGCAGAGCGAACACCGGACGCACCAAGTACGGAGCGGAGGCACCCAGTGCCTTGGTGGTGCGCAGAGCGGAGGCACCCATTGCCTTGGAGGTGCGCAGAGCAAACGGACGCACCCAGTACGGAGCGGAGGCACCCAGTGCATGGTGCGCAGAGCGGAGGCACCCAGTGCCTTGGTGGTGCGCAGAGCGGGCGAACCCAATACGGAGCGGAGGCACCCAGTGCCTTGTTGGTGCGCAGAGCGGACGCACCCAGTACGGAGCGGAAGCACCCAGTGCCTTGGTGGTGCGGCGAGCGGACGCACCCAATACAGAGCGGAGGCACCCAGTGCCTTGGTGGTGCGCAGAGCGGACGCACCCAGTGCCTTGGAGGTGCGCAGAGCAAACGGACGCACCCAGTACGGAGCAGAGGCACCCAGTGCATGGTGCGCAGAGCGGAGGCACACAGTGCCTTGGTGGTGCGCAGAGCGAGCGCACCCAATACGGAGCGGAGGCACCCAGTGCCTTGTTGGTGCGCAGAGCGGACGCACCCAGTACGGAGCGGAAGCACCCAGTCCCTTGGTGGTGCCAGAGTGGACGCACCCAGTACGGAGCGGAGGCACCCAGTGCCTTGGTGGTGCGCAGAGCGGACGCACCCAGTGCCTTGGAGGTGCGCAGAGCAAACGGACGCACCCAGTACGGAGCGGAGGCACCCAGTGCATGGTGCGCAGTGCGGAGGCACCCAGTGCCTTGGTGGTGCGCAGAGCGGGCGCACCCAATACGGAGCGGAGGCACCCAGTGCCTTGTTGGTGCGCAGAGCGGACGCACCCAGTACGGAGCGGAAGCACCCAGTGCCTTGGTGGTGCACAGAGCGGAGGCACCCAGTGCCTTGGTGGTGCCAGAGCTGAGGCACCCAGTGCGCAGAGCGGACGCACCCAGTACGAGCGGAAGCACCCAGTGCGTGGTGCGCAGAGCAGAGGCACCCAGTGCCTTGGAGGTGCACAGAGCAGACGGCGCACCCAGTACGGAGCGGAGGCGGCCAGTGCATGGTGCGCAGAGCGGAGGCACCCAGTGCCTTGGTGCTTCGCAGAGCGGACGCAGCCAGTACGGAGCGGAAGCACCCAGTGCGTGGTGCGCAGAGCGGAGGCACCCAGTGCCTTTTGGTGCGCAGAGCGGACGCACCCAGTACGGAGCGGAAGCACCCAGTGCGTGGTGCGCAGAGCGGAGGCACCCAGTGCCTCGGTGGTGCGCAGAGCGGACGCACCCAGTGCCTTGTTGGTGCTCAGAGCGGACGCACCCAGTACGAGCGGAAGCACCCAGTGCGTGGTGCGCAAAGCGTAGGCACCCAGTGCCTTGTTGGTGCAAGAGCGGACGCACACAGTACGGAGCGGGGTGCGCAGAGCGGAGGCACCCAGTGCCTTGGTGGTGCGCAGAGCAGACGGACGCACCCAGTACGGAGCGAAGGCACCCAGTGCATGGTGCGCAGAGCGGAGGCCCCAGTGTCGTGGTCGTGCGCAGAGCGGGCGCACCCAGTACGGAGCGGAAGCACCCAGTGCGTGGTGCGCAGAGCGGAGGCACCACCCAGTGCCTTGGTGGTGCGCTGAGCGGACGCACCCAGTACGGAGCGGAAGCACCCAGTGCGTGGTGGCGGAGTGAGGGCACCCAGTGCCTTGGTGGTGCGCAGAGCGGACGCGCCCA
>JAGFNQ010002157.1:95410-102910 GCA_024364735.1 Boesenbergia rotunda | reverse complement strand
GAACCAAACCACATACAAACCATATACAAGCAATCACACACAGCCAGCCCCATCACTCAAGCCTAACCATCAGCCCGGCCCAGCCTATCCTCCTAATACAACCCATCTCAAATCAGCCCAAACCAGCCTACTCCCATAATACAATTACAGCTCAGCCCATCAGATACACACAGATACACACAGGCCAGCAAATACAAAAGCAGAGCATCGACAACCAAGCAACATCAGACCAGCCCCTTCGGTGACCCCCACTGAATTAAGCCCAGCCAGCTCTGCCCACATTGATCAGCCCAGCCCAACCTCCATCCGCACAGTCCAGCCAGCTCTGGTCAAGATAGGCCATCAATGGTTAGAAAATTCATAAGAGTCAAGGTGATAGCAAAATCAAATAAAACAAAATGATCAAATAATCCGATCCCATAAACTAAGCCCTGCAGTGATGCTCAATCCAACCCATGCTTCCAATCTGTTCCATGATGCTTCAGTCCACTTCATCCACCACACCTTTGGAATGCAGTCAAACCCAGCTGCCAGCAGACCTTCCAAGTGCAGCTGACCACGTCAAAGGCTGCCCACATCCTGCATTTGATCAAACCGAGCTCACCACAATCCATCAGATGACCCTGCACCAACCATTTCAAAACATAGCATGTACATAATAGCAACCTCACACACATTTCCACCCATCAGCCTTGGCGTGGGTTTTTTTTTTTTTTTTTTTTAAACAGATTCTCACATCCCTCCCATACATGATCCCTCAAGCGCCCGATATACATGTATCTGAGTCTTTCTAAATAATAATTCCCCATCTAGACGTCCTCCATCAAATCTGCTCTGGTTGCGCGCCTGCCAAATATAGTGTACCACCGCCGCAACTGCCAAATGGCGCTTCATCATCAATAAACTCCCACCTCGGTACTGCCTAATGAATACCCGAAACATCCGCCGATAGGTGGTCATATCTGGTGTCATCTGTAACCATTCCCGAACTTGACTCCATAGTTGGTGCACCGGTGGGCACCTAAAAAATATGTGCTCCTGAGACTCCTCCTCCTCCTTGCAGATAGAGCATAGTCTAGTCTCCTCCGCTCCCAAGTAAGCCAAGCGATCTCCAGTGAGTAACCTGCGATGTGCTAATAGCCACAAAGTAAATGAATGGCTCGGGTGAATATACCTTTTCCAAACCATCCGGGCCCAAGGCTTCCGACCGCTTGCTTCCCGAAAGAAGTCATACGCCATCCCAATCCCTCGGTGATGCTGTCTGTGAAGTCCAAACCAAACAGTCAGTTTCTGATGTGCCTGCTCCGCCGATCCCAAGGCTGCTATCATCGAATCCCGAATCTGACATAGTCGCTTAATAAGTGGAGAATCTGTGTGCCTGGCTTGCCATCCCCAAACATCCACCTGCTGTAAATATGTGTGATGCACCCACCTAATCCATAATGTGTCCTGCATGTCCTGAATCCTCCATAACACCTTAGCCAGTAATGCATCATTCCAAGCCCTGAGGTCCCTGAATCCTAATCCTCCCTCTTCCTTAGGCTTACACATCTCCCTCCAAGCTATAGGCGGGTGTTTCGAAGTCCATAAGAAACTACGGCACAGAGTGTATATGTGATCTATGACTCCAACTGGCAGCGGCAATATGGATAACCAATAGCACTCTACCCCCTGTAATACCGCCATGATCAACTGTGCTTTCCCTGCATGAGTTAAAGTGTTCCTTGGCCAAACACTGATCTTCCTTGACAAAGCGTCTATCAGTGGGGCATAATCCGCAATCCGTAACTTTTCTGAAGCCAGTGGAATGCCCAAATATCTGAAAGGCATGACGCCACTCTGAAACCCTGTAATATCAAGCAATGCCCGCCTAGTGTCTTCATCCACTCCCGCTATATAGATGTTGGATTTATCCAGGTTGGCCTGCAAACCCGCCATAAGCCCAAATTTCTCCAAACAATCCATAAGCACCCTGACTGATGCAGTATCACCTCTGGAGAATAACAGTAGATCATCAGCATATGCAAGATGCGCTATCCGTAGCTCCTTACACCTCGGGTGAAAATGAAAGTCTGATCGCAACATACTCTGACTGAGCAGTCTAGCCATATACTCCATGCAGATACCAAACAGATACGGTGATAATGGGTCTCCCTGCCGAAGGCCTCGCGCCCCTTGAAAATGCCCATGTATCGCCCCATTAATACTGAGTGAATATGATACAGTGGTCACACATTCTCTTACCCAAGCTACATATGTGGCCGGAAACTGTAGTCCATCAAGTAACTGAAAAAGGAACTCCCAACTGACTGTATCAAACGCTTTCCGGAGGTCTACCTTTAGGGTGCATCTGGGTGATATTCTCTTCCTTGCATAGTTGCGTAACAACTCCTGGGCTAGGTGGATACTGTCTGTTATGGTACGCCCCTTTACAAAAGCTGTCTGTGCTGGGTGAAAAATATGGTCTGCCACCTCTGCCATCCTGCTTGCGAGTAACTTAGATACCACTTTGTAATACACCGTACAGCATGATATGGGTCTATAATCAGTAACTTTACTTGGATTCTCTTTTTTTGGTACCAAAGATATCAAAGAATGATTCCACTCCTTTAGCAATCTCCCATTTCTGAAAAATTCTAACACTGCAATGACAAAATCCTCTTTAACTGTATCCCAACTATGCTTGAAAAATTTTGATCCATAGCCATCTGGGCCTGGCGCTTTTTGATCTCCAATACTAAACAAAGCGTGCTTAATTTCCTCATATGTTGGTTCCCGGACTAAAGCTTCCATCTGTTCCCCAGTCAATGATCTTCCAAAATCTAAGCATCCACGTTGCAATGGTTGGGTCGGCATTCTGATTCCCAGCAGTCCCTGATAGTGTAGTAGGAACTCAGACACAACTTCACTGTAAGATTGAGTGACTTGACCAGATTCTTTCTCTATTACCACTATCTCTCTCCTTCTATTGTTTCTTTTAACCAAAGCGTGAAAATATGATGTATTTCTGTCAACTTCTTTAAAATACTTGATCTTGGCCTTTTGCGCACAATACAAGTAATCCGCATTGCTAAGTCTTGTGGCATTCTGCTGGACTTGTTTGTATCTTGACTCAAATTCTCCATTTGCTAGTCCTGTTTGCTGTAAACTGTGCAACTCCTCTAGGGCACGTTTTGCTTTCTCCTGTATGTGCTGGAAATGCTCCCTATTTAACTGCTTGAGGTCCCTTTTTAAACCCGTGAGCTTCCTCTTTAACTTGTACTGTGCTGTGCCCCATGTGTGCTGCCAATGATCAGAACACCAGCTGCTAGCCACCATGATCAAATCCATGCAATATCCACATGTTGAAAAACTTAAAGGGCCGCTTGCCAGAATCATAGTCTTCTACAATTGTAACAACACAAGGAGTGTGATCAGAGTATTGGCCTGGCGGTAGAAATTCTGCTATTGTTCTGCCACTTCTCTCCAACCATGTCTTATTCACCATTGCCCTGTCTAACTTACAAAAAACCCGCCCATTAGACCACGTGTATCGGCATCCAGATTGTGGCAAGTCTTCAACCGAGCTGCTCATCACAAACTCCCGGAAATCAGCTGTCTGATAAGGGGTCACTGGCCTGCCACCTCTTTTGTCTGCTGCTGTGATTGGCACATTAAAGTCACCTAAGAGTAGCCATGGTAGATCAGACTGCACTCCTACACGGCACAATCCCTCCCACAGTCTTCTTCTAGATACAGCAGACAGCTGCCCATAAACAAAAGTAATCTGATATCGCTTCTGATTCACCCTGCATGTGACCATTGTATTCGCATACTGCTCATGCCATTCTGTAACCTGCAGGTCTACTTTATCTACATTCCATATGATCATAATTCTGCTGGATTTCGAGACTGAAGTTTCCAAAATGTGGTGTTGGGTTTCAAGGTGCTGAAATCTCCTAACTTTCATCCTAGTATATGCCTGTTCAGTGAGTTTGGTTTCCATAAGTCCCATAACCGCAATTCCATTTTGTCGAAAGAAGTTCTCCACCTCCCTCTGCTTGGGTCCCTGATTCAGACCCCTTATATTCCAAGCTGCGATCTTCATGATGATGAAGACGGCTTGTGCCGCCTCAAACTTGTCTGTCTGGTGCCTCTTGCTTCATGCGTACCAACCATCTTCTTCGTCAACCTGCTGCCTTGCTTACTTTGATTGAGCTTGTCATCTCTCATTCTGTTTCTGGCTCTGTCACGACAGAAAGCTGGCGCTGGTAATGCCGAAACCCATTCAGGAAGCCTTGCCAATCCAGAATTCTGCAAATCCTGCCTTCTTTTTGCTGCCTTGGCCCTCGTCTGCACCATCCACCCTCCTTCATCATCATTTGTACCTGCCCCTGTCCTTCCTGGTTGCTGCTCTTCATATTGGCTTGAGGCGTAGTCTGGTTCTGCACCCACTAGTTGTGTATCAGCAGCACCTGGCAATTCCCATTCGGAGTCCACTAACTGCTCATCTCCACTGTCTGTAAGCTCTGGATCACTCTGCCCTTGTGTACCAGCAGCACCTGGCAGCTCCCATTCTGAGTCCACTAACTGCTCATCTGCACTACCTGTGAGCTCTGGATCACCCTGCCCTTGCTCATCACTGGATACCAGCTCCTCTGCTGATGACTCGGACTGCAGCCCCTGTGACTCACTTACTAAATTTGGCTTCTGACCAAGCTCCTGATTGGCTACCTTTTTTCCCTTGGCCTGTTGCTGTCGGCACCATTTCTCTATTTCGACTTGACTATGAACTTTCTGATAGAAGACATTCTCACTTTCTTTATCCTGCCTTGAATGCTCTCCCTCTGTGCCACTGCCCCCTTGATCACCAGTCTGTACCAACCCCTGCACTTCATGCTCCAGCTGTTCCAGCTCTTGACCAACACCTCCTGGGTCTGGCCTGTCCACGGAGACTGTTGTTTTACCATGCTGCTGTATGTGAGAAACAGGACTAACCTCCCTCGCCACAGCTGCATGAATCTCTGTGGAACTTGGCCCTTGCCGATAATGCTCCTGCACTAACTGACCTATGGTAGCTGATAACTGACTTCCTTGTTCCTGCCGCAAGATATTAGATTGCTCTCCTTTCTCCGGTATTGCCCCAATCCGAGCTGACTGCTGCTTCAAGACATTCTTGCTTCGGCTACTTTGATTTGCGCGCTGATCCCGGCCAACTGCTGCTTCCCGATTAACAGATCTCTTAGCGCCATTGGCTGATGGCCCCGAACCCCTTTGATTGCTGCACTGCCCCTGAACCATTACCTGTCTACCTTGCACCTTCAGTTTATCCATCTGCTTCCTGTTAGAAACTGGAGTTGCTGCAACCTTTGCCGCTACATTGCTACCATCTGTTCTGCCACGATGCACACTGGCCTGTCCTCCTCCAGTAACTTCCCTCCTCTGGACCTGTGTCCTGCCACCATACACTGGTTCTCTATTCGCATCTGTGCTAGGTGCTGCTCCCATTCCACCTCGCCCAACAGGCATCTGTCTCCGTGCTTGCATTCGCAACCCTTGACCTCCTGTAGTGGTCTGAATTTCACCTTCTTCCAGCTCCCTCGCCCTGGGCCGAGCTGTTGATCCACCTGGCGTACTAGTCCCAACACTGCAGTCCATTTGGTAATGGCCGAGTTGTTGACATTTGACACATAGCTTCAAGGGTGATTCGAAAACAATTTGCAGATTCACTTCTCGCTTATCTGGGAGGACTACTGGGATGGAGCTAGGCAATGGCTTGGATATGTCCATCTCAACTAGAACTCTTGCAAAACAAATGCGCTCCTTCATCTGAGTAACCCGATCAGTATATAGTGGATTGCCAACAACAGATGTCACCTTGCTAAGTCCAGACACAGTCCAACAGTCAATAGGCAACCCAAAAATCTGCATCCACAACGGCACCTGACATCGAGATTCCATTTGAAAGCTGAAACATGGGGGCATCTTCTTTAGATATAGGTGGCAGCCGTAGGTTACATAGGGTCCTTCCTGCATGACTCGCTGTGCATCCTCTTGCTTATCAAATTTGAAAACCAGCCATAGCGAATGGTGACTGAACATCTTGTGCGGCGCCTTCCAACTCCTTGTAAGGTCTTTCAAAGCTTTCCATCCCGGAAATCGTCCTATAAATCTCCCAACTAAGCTGTATCCCCAAGTGTCAATTGGCTGTAAATCCTCTTGCTCAAGGGATACCGCTCCTCCTGCATGCTGAATTTTGCTCAAAGCCAGGCTTCCATCATATAATCGGTTCTCCTTAAAGAGATCAGACCATTTCTTCACTTCTGGAACCTTACCATGCCCTGCTTCCTCAGTCGGAGTCTTGAGGTGTTCTGATGCTAAACCCCTCAGTGCGTCTCCCTCCACCGCTGGGACTCTCAGTGTTTCCGTTGCTGGAGACTCTGCTGGCACTGACGGTGGATCTGCTGCCGGTGGATCTGCTGCCGGTGGCGCTGGATCAGGACCTGCTGCGTCTGGGCATTCCACCACATCTGCATCACGGACTGGATCAACCGCTTCCTTTACCTAGTGTGGATTCCTTTCCTCGAGCAGCCCCCCAGTGCATTGGTGGTGCGCAGAAGAACGCTCCCAGTGCGGAGCGGAGGCATCCAGTGCCACGAGCCTTGGTGGTGCGCAGAGCGGACGCACCACCCAATTCCTTGGTTATATGTAGAGCGCGGTGGCAAAGCATGTGCCATTCGTCGGCTTGACCATTCGCAAGGTTAGTCAATAAATAAAATTGTCACCCTAAACGGCCCTTTCGAACTGAATGCCTGGCTCCAGGGGTTGCCCCGTGCCACTCTATATATGTGCCTCGCGTCGGCTTTACCGTTCACATGTTTGGCCGATGAGTAAAAATGTCACCCCCAACGTCCCTTTCGAACCGGGGGTTGCCCCGTGCCACTCTATAGATGTGCCTCCAGTCGGCTTGTGCGTTCGCATGGTTGGGCGATGACTAAAATGTCACCCCGAACGACCGTTTCGAACCGAATGCATGTCACCGAGGGTTGCCCCCGTGCCAGACTATAGATGTACCTCCCGTCGGCTTGTCCGTTCGCATGATTGGGCGATGACTAAAAATGTCACCCGAATGGCCCTTTCGAACTGAATGCATGGCACCAGGGGTGCCCCCTGCCACACTATAGATGTGACTCTGTCGGCATGTCCGTTCACATGGTCGGGCGATGACTAATAATGTCACCCCAAATGACCCTTTCGAACCGAATGCATGGAACCAGGGGTTGCCCCCGTGCCACAATATAGATGTGCCTCCCCTCGTCTTGTCATTTCGCATGTTTAAAAATGTCACCCCAACGGCCCTTTCGAACCGAATGCCTAGCACCAGGGGTTGTCCCCGTGCGCCTTTATAGATGTGCCTCCCGTCGGCTTGTCCGTTCGGATGTTTGGGCGATGACTAAAAATGTCACCTTGAACGACCTTCAAACCGAATGCATGGCACCGGGGTTGCCCCCGTGCAACACA